>BPLQ01001735.1:0-11438 GCA_021605075.1 Caerostris darwini | reverse complement strand
TATTTTCATATTGTTTCGTTGGAACTAATGCCAAATGATCTTTTTTTACTTTAATGAAAAGAGACAGTTTTCGAAAAAATATGGGTCGATTACCAAAATAATTTAATATCATTTATTTTGTTTCAGGTTTCTTTTTTTCTTTTTTTGTGATTCGTGGTATATTGTTAGTAATTGTTAAGTCCTTGCCTAAGATGCTAATAGTGATGCCAAAGAAAATATTATAATTCAAAATAAAATGAAATTGTTGATTAGGTGTAATAAAAACTACAGATGAGACTGTACAAAACTACAATAACTACAGTTTAATAAGAACTACAGTGATTGCCAGTGAAATAATTTATGTTGTCATAATTCTTCATACAAATTTAAAAAAGTATAATGAAAATTAATTGTAACGAAATTTTCTTGTGGTTTGTTCTAAATTTTCTGAATATTAATAATTTATTAATTAGCCTTTTAGTAATACTTAGTTTTAATATTAAAGTTTATTACAATGTATACTCAGTATTTTTCATACCTAACAAGCATCAAGAAAATGTATTCAATAAATATTTCATATAAAATTTTAAGGACCATCAAATTTTTATAAATAAAGAAGATCTAAAATTTAAAATTATAGTTCCTTATATAGATTTCAATTTCTCTGAATAATTAAAAGGTTCACACAAAGTTCAATGCTTCAAAAATCTTTTCAAATAACTTTTCATTTTTCTTGAAATTTTACAATTAATTATAACAAAGTAGAGTTGTTTCTCATTCCAACTTATGAACTAATTGATATCACATATGATATAGGATAACTATGAAATCGCTCTTGTGCAGTATTTTGGATTGTTTTACAAATCTTTTTTTTTTTTTTTAAGAATAAACATTTTTTATAAATAATATCAAAAGTTACTTATTAATTAAATAAACCTGTTTATTTAATTTTTCTAGCAAATTTTAGAAAGAAAATTAATATAAATTCCATCAGTTGAAGATATAATAATTTTTAATATATCTTTAAAGTTTTTAATTCAAATGTGAAAACTTACATTATGAATCATGACAAATATCATATTCAAATATCATAATAAATATTGAAGCAATAATATGTTTAATAAATATTGCTTTCTTAATTTAATTACGCATATGTATGCAAACATTTTATAATATTAATATTTTTTACTAGTTCGATAGAGACGATATCATAAAGTTTCTTTTTTTTTATTTACTATCAAGTTTTCGATTTATAGCGAAAGAATTTTTTTTTCCTACTCTATTCAAATCTCGTATTTGCCTCTTGAAATACTGCATTTTTGCTTAAGGCAGTTTCTATTTTCAAGATGGATGTTTTTTAACATCGGTTTTATTCACATGCAGAAAAAAAAAATCTTGAGAAAAACTAGAAGAAATGTATTCACTCTAAAAAAGAACCATAATATAAAATAAGACGGTTTAAAAAATTATTTTAATAAAATTATTTTAGCAATGTCGTTTTTATTTAATTATAATTAAATTTACTATAGTTGAGAATTATTTTTTTACTAAATTATTAAATGTAAAAAAAAAAAATGTTGTACATAAGTAAAATATCTGACATAATATTTCTTTATTATCTATAACAAAAATTCAAAATTTAAATTAATTTAAACAAAATTTAATTTAAATTCTAATACATGAAAATATTTCATTGATTTTGCCAAGCAGTGAATAAGTTAAATGACGGATTATAATAAACTAAACAAAATAAAACTATTTGAAAAAAATATTTATATAAATAAATTAATGCTTCTATTTATCTAGTGAAATTGTTTAATAGAACACATTTCATTGAAATTTAAATATTTAAAAAGTAATGGAAGATGTCAAGTAATTTATTTATTTATGAGTTTAAATAAGAAATGACCCTTAAAATGGCCAAGACAAAAATAAATTATACTAATAAATAATGAAATAAATAATTATCATAATAAAAAATAATGATTAAAATAGACAGGACTTCAGATCGTACTGTTATATCACTGTATCAGGTTCCTATTACAAATTGAATTGCATTAACTTTATTGTTTGATATTTTATATAACATTGTTAAATAATGTCATTTAAAATTTAATTAAAAACATTTTGGTGATTTCTTTTATTTTATTGTAAGATAAAGTATAATATGAACTTTAACAATACTAAAAAAATGTGGTTCTCTTCAATTACATTTCGGTAAATTCACTGAGATTTCAAATATTTTTTTATTAGAAATTGTCTTTTATAAAAATTATTGTTATTTTTAATTTATTAAATAGTGATAAAAAGAAAATATATCACGTAAATATATATAAAACTGGGAATCGGTGTAGGTGAACGGAGTACCTTGGTCGCGAAGCGACCAAACCTCCTAGTTGCAACATAAAAATATTGTCAGTCGGCTCAAGGCCCATAGTAAATGTAAAACACATTGCATAATTTTAAAGTAAAAATAAAAACTTAGAACTTGGAGACTTGGGTTTTTTGAGTTGCTAGGCCATTAATGAAGACCTGCAATTTATCTACCTTGTTATCCGCGTTTCTAATTTGTTCGAGAAGTTCTCCAGAGTTTTTTAATTCCGAGAAAATGGATACAAATTCTTTCATAAGTAGCAAAGCATTTTGGATAAAGGGGGCTTGATCCGCGATGCTCCGTAAGTGAGTCAATTGATTTTGGGAGAAGTCATTGTTGATGGTGGCAGTAGTGGCTGGTTGTTGAGATGGTGGTTGATTTTTCGTTGCCGAAGCATAGGAAAAGTTTGATGTCACCTGTCTGGCTGATACGTGTTTTGTGTATGTGGCGTACTTGGTGGAGTTAACTTTTATTTTGGGAAAGTTGGCGCAACCTCTCCAGGCGGCTGTGTGTCCCGATTGTCCGCAGTTAATGCAAGTTGGAATTTCAAGCTTATCAAATAGTTTACAGTCCTTATGTGAATGTTCCTCACTGACTGAAGTATAACAGGCTTTTTGTTGAATTTCTCAACTACAACAGCTAAATACAGGAGACGATTTACTTTAAAAATTTCTTGATTTTTATTCGATCGTGGCAATGTGATTTGAAAAATAGGGAGAGGCTGCTTATCCCTAGTCCTGGTCAGCTGTACTACTTTCTCGACATTAAAATCTTTATCAGCCAGAGCGGCTTTAATCTCATTCGGAGCTGTGTCCCGATGCAAACCCTTGATGAGCGCCTTTATTGGACGGATAAATTTAGGAGTAATTACAAAATACTGTATATCATTAGAATTTAGAAAGCGAGTGATCTCTCGATGTTGATCCTCATAATTTGGAAAGATTTTTATCATTTCTCCAGCTAGCTTTATATGTACATCGCCATCAAATTTAGTATCAATCAGTTTTAACATGTCGTTTAAATTGGCTTTTGGCTTAACCATAATTGGCGGTAATTTCCGAATCACGGAGACGCTTTCATCTTCAGTTGCTGCGTCAGTACTCAAGGCAAGAAACTGATTATTTGTGACAATAGCATCACTTACTTTGTCTTTACTATAAGTAAAGGTTGCCTTCGCAATCAGTTTTTTATGTGGAGTTTGAAACTCCCCGGAGTCCTTGGCTCCCTCATAGCTAGCGATTTGACTCGCATTACGTTTGCTTTTATTCTTAACAGGTACATCTACTTTACTTTTGAGACTACTTTTATTTACATGACTAGAATTAAGCTTGCCATTATTTACAGAACCTACATTAACCTTACTATTATTCACAACATTACTTTTAGGATTATGCAATGTACATTCACTTATAGGACAATGAAACCGACTTACCCATTCCACCAGGTATTGTCGTTTCTTTAGCAAGTTCTCATTCATTTGAATGTAGTCTTGAGGCAAATCGGATCGTTGCGCATGCGCAACAATAGTGTCAATAACGTCCATTTCTTTAAATGCCGTTGAAATTTGTCGACACATCCCTTCTGGGCTGACTTTTTCACTTTCCTTAGAATTTGTTGTTGTAGCATCCATATCCTGTGGCGAGAGTACTTGCGGCGGGTCCTGAGAAGGTCCGTTCCCCTCGGTGTTAGTATCCATCTGATGCATCGTTCGGCAGTAGAAACTATGATCATGATCAATGTTCATGTTCAATGTTCTCAATTGATCGTACAGGAAAAGTCTAAATAGACTGTAAAACTCAACTCCTTTATTCAAAAAACCAAATGCCAATCAATTTCGCTGTTACTGCACAGTTTAAAAATCCACTACAAACTCATCCAAAACAAAACAAATCATCTTTTCCTTTAATTTACTATATAAAAACTTGAAAAACTTTCTTTGCATTTAAATATCAAATGTGTTTGTTTTAGTAGTAATAATTCAGTTTAAATTACATTTTTTAACAGACATAATTCTTTATACAGTTTCTCATCATTTATATTTTATTTTTCTTTGTATATATAAAACTTCAATATATTTATATCTAACACGTGATGATGTGGAACATCATCACGTGCATAATAAAAAAAAGTAATTTCTAATTCTTCCTCATTTTGTAAAATACAGAATTTTTGATGATGATAATAATAATAATTATTTATATATTATTCAACTCATATATTAAATTAAATTTATTTTAAACATATTAATAATATTATATTAAAAATTAATTATGTTTAAATTATTATAAATATATAATTTTTTTCCCTATTCACGAAATGCATTTTGCAAAATAATAGTCAGTTCATCTGTAAATAAGGACGATTGCATAGCTTTTGCAAAAAGGGGGCATATCTGGCAAAACTTTAATGCACTTTTATGCAAGTAATAAATGAAAATGATAACGAAATAACTATTAGCAGACTTTATTACCAGAATAATTTTAAAAAAATGATTTCTCATAAAAATCTTTCGTGATTTCTATCTTTCTTTTTGTAGCATAACGTCAAAATGAAAGAAAATAATAAAAAAAGTATTTCTCATGATGCCATTTATACGCCATAGATCTAACTGAGATAAATGATTGTCAATGATTAAATGGGATTTATAAGGCGTACAGTATAACTACCCAATTATTTGAAGACAAATATTCTATTTAAAAATATTAGTAATTTTTTCCTAATAAATTTTGTTGTGGCACAAATTATCTTATCATTTTTAGGAATATATATAGAAATTTAAAAAAAATAGAAGAATTTTTTTTGTAAGAAAAACGGTTAAATTTTTATCATTTAAAATGTTTCAGTTATAAAAGTTTAAAAATTTAATTTTAATATATGCATACATATTCTAGAATTTAAATAATTTAAATAATATTCTGGTGTTAAAATGTTAAAATTTGATTTTATCAATTATATTCTGAAAATGTCAGTGAAAAGTATCTAAGAAAAATTATTTTAAGTCAATATGTCATTTTATCTCAATGATTAAAATGCATAACTACATTTGTTATTTTACCATACATTTGTTATTTTATAATCCATTTAATCTCAATGAACTTTTTCAAATTTCTACAGTAAACTTTTAAAATTCCACTGGAATAGAATTATTATTTCGAATCAATGCTTTCAGTTTTTTCTTACAATGCGAATATGAAATTCTTACAATTTTATTTAATACTACTTTATCTTGATTTGGATATGCATCACAGAACCTATTACTAAAATTTTATGTAAGAAATAATAATTTAATTTATGTGAACCATAATAATGTTTGAAAATATATATGTATCATGTAATAAACATTATTCGTAAACAAGCATTATTCGTAAGTATAAGAAGAATTCAAATTTAAAGTAAACAAAGCAAGATATTTTTGTTTTTCTTATAACTATCATGGTAATTTATTGCTGGAAATATACAAATTAGAATTTATTTCGAAAGTTTAAAAATACATGAAACAACAGTTTAATATTATTAAGAATAAATGAAATTATATGATAAAAAAGGATTTTGTATGATTTAGAAGAGTAATAAAAAAGATCCATAAACGTTGTGGAGGATTCTGCTAGAATAAAAAGTCATTCTTCACATAAATAACCGTTTTAATTGCAATTAATCAGTGTAAGCATTAATTACAGTAACTAGCAAAAAAATGTCTTAACGAAGCACATAAATAAAATGAAAAAATATATATATAATGATAAAATAATTCAAAATAAATTTATTAAAAAAGAAAATTAAGTAAATGTCTCTATAATTTAGAAAAAGTCAATCAATAACCTACAAGTTTAATTAGATTAAATATAATTATTCCTATATAAATTTCCATTTTTACAGTTTTTTTTCAAGCTAATTTGACCACAATTAATTATTTTTACTTTGGAGGAATTAGTATATCAATGAAAATAAAACAATATTAGAAATTGAAATCGTAGTTTATTTATTTTTAATCAAATTTTTTGTGGAATATTTTTTTTTACTCTGTTATGCATAACTGAAATTATTTTACGAGGGTAACTGAAATTTTTGAGACAGTAGCAGAAGACAAATGCAGGAAAAAAAATATTCATTAAATTTGTAAATTTGAACACTTTTATGGCCACAGGCAATAATTTGTGGCAACAATTACAATTTAGCTGTCGTAGAATAGATTTTGGAAGAAAGGAAAATGGAATTGACGCGAGAACATTATCGCGCTATGATTTTAAAGTGGTGTTAAATAAAAAAGAATGCCTTCAACGTCTACAACTAGAATATAGAGACGAAGCTCCATTTCGAGCTACTGTATTTAGATGGTTTACAGAATTTCGTGGAGGTCGAAGTTCTCTGCTGAATCAAGAACACACAAGAAGACCTCATCAGCTGTAGTTCCAGAAAATGTGTCGTCCATACGAAAAATGTTAGTCAATGATAATCGCTGCACTTATCAAATGATACAGAAGAAACTTACTATTGGATCCGCAGCTATACATAGAATTATTCATTAAGAACTGCATATGAAACAATTAGTTTGTCGTTGGGTCCCCCATAATTTAACAGAATCTGCAAAGAAATCATAAAATTACTTAACGATGGTGGACACTGCCTTGTTTCTAAAATCATAACTTGTGATGAAACTTACATACCGTTTTTTGACGTTCCAACACGACAAGAAAGTAAAGTATGGGTCTTTAAAGATGACCTCAAACCAACAATGGTGAAAGACAATGAGCAATGAAAAAAGTAATGTATGCCGTTTTCTCCAGAAGTACGGAACTCGTCAAAGTTATCAAGCTGGAGGGACAGAAGGCAGTCACAGCTAACGGGTACACCACTAAGTGTCTTTCAGAAATTCTTCAAGAAGTGAATGTAAGGGGACTCATGCTTCCCCATGATAATGCATCTTCTCATACGGCAAGATCGACAGTCGAATTTCTTAAGCAAAAACACATCAAAGTTGTAGAACATCCACCTATTCCCTTGATCCTGCTATGTGTGACTTTTGGCTTTTTTTAATGTCAAGAAAAATTTACGTGGTCGCCGTTTTCATTCCGAAGATGAGATTGATGAGGCTATAAAAGCATGTTTTTCATCAATTCCAAGAAATGGATGGCGTGAAACATTTAATTTTTGGAAAAATCGTCTGCAAAAGTGCATTGATGTTGGAAGGGACTACTTTGAACACTCTTAAAATTTGGTAATTAAAACTTGTACCATTTAGCAGTATATCAAAAATTTCAGAGTTACCTCCGTATTTCTGCTAATTTAGTAATTTTTTCAAAGAATACAATTTTATTTTAAATTCTTATTGAGATAAAGACATTTATTTCAATTTTATATTTTTTTAATCTTCCATTTAAGTTTTAATAATAATATTCCTTTGAAATGAAAATTTTATTTCATTTCATTTTAATGATAATTCTAATTTAAATTTTCACTTTTAATGGAGATTCTATGAAAAAAAAAATTAAAAAAAAACTAACCTTAAAATCATGTTTAAAGAAATCGAACTTTTTGTCATTATCTAAAAAATGTCGAAACTAAAATTTCTATTGTTTATTTAGTTTCTACTTTTTTTTAAAAGCTCTATTATAATTAAATTTTAACAAACACCAATACGTTTTTATATCAATTTGGCAAGTATACATAAAGCTATAAAAATATTTTCTGTCGAAAAAGTCTTTGTTGTCATTTTACAGTTACATATTAATTAAAAATTATTAACAATTAAGTTTATTATAAATAATTTTTATAAACGAGGCGATTCATTTAATTGAATAAATATTTGTATTTTAGGATGAATTTAATCTTGATTTTAACAAATAAAAAAAGTAAAGAAGTTCTTTTCAAAAATATTTCTCCTTTTAAACAACAGAAAATATTGAATATAAATCAACTCTGAAAATGACATCGAAGTAATTTCATTATAAAAATTTATTTTCTAGCATAGAAAATAGTCTTATTTTTATAAATATTATCTTTTGTGTAGAGTAAATTCTATTGTTTCTGTTTGGCAGAAAAGGGATTGTTACTGGATATGGATATCGAGAACACCCTGTGCCAATTACAGAAAATTCTAATTGCAGTTCTACGGTAATTAGTTAATTTACTGTCAAAATAATTTCATTTCAGTTTGTATGAATATTATCGATTATTTGCTTAGAAAATTTTAAATGGATTTCTGTTATTGTTTAGAAATCCATAATTACTCTTACTCTTTTCAAGCTGACATGTTTTCTATTGAAAATGAGAAGTTATTAATAGGAATAAATATTGTTTCGCAACCATATTAAATATTATATTTAAAATATTGACATTAAAACAGATGAAGAATATCTATTTAAATGTACTAGAATAGGAAATAGTAATCTGCTAAAGTTGAATTTTGAAAATGATTCGTTAATACATATTATTCAAATTTTTTTCATTTCTAATGTTTTTTATTCTCTTTTCAGACAATTCGTTTTTTAACCATTTCTTTAAAAAGTAAATATAGTTTAATCATCCTTAATTTTTTTTATTTCTTAGTAACACTTTACAACATAAAATATAGAGCATTTTATGTTTATCGTAGATGCAAAACCAAAAATTGTTCGACATTTTTTACCAACTGATAACTTAAGCATTCTTCCCCTTTTACGACGAAATATGATATTCTTATATAATTTTGGACAACTCTAGTTATGTGTCTAATTAAAGTGTTATTTATCAATTAGAAAAAAAAAACTTGAAACGTTAAATCTTAATTGACAAATTTTTAAAAATAATTGTTTCTAATATTTAATAATGTAGCAAAACGTTCTATTATACAATATTCCTTAAAAATTATTATTTTTAAACATTTATGAATATGAACTCTACTTTACAGAGTTGTGATGCAAGGATAGTTTTAAATTTTCTATTTGCTTAAATTTTTTAAATGTGTAAAACAGTGTTGTACCCAATATTAAAATAGTACAGTACATATCCGACTGTAATAATCTATAACGAATAAAAATCTTTAGTTAAATAAAATAGATAGTCAAACAGTTCCAAAAGGATTATGTGAACACAACTTGCTATCAAAAGTTTTGAAGAATTTCAGAATTTTTTAATTTTAAAATAAAGAATTAATTTCTGTAAAAAATTTCTAATTAGAGCTCAAAACAACACACAGTAAAGTTATGTACGACACATAGTAAAGCTAAACACAGTAAAGCTAGGTAACTGGAATTATACATTTTTTACAGAAACTAATTAACAGAGGTTCCTTTCGTTTTATTAGATGTTTCTGGATTTCTGAGGTCAACATAATTTTAACTTCCAAACTATTAATTATCCAAAAAAAAAAAAAAAAAAATGAAATTGTTTAAGGATTTAGCTTATTCATTTTTCTTAAACTGAAAATATAATGAAAAATTTTATAACATTTAATTTCTTTCTCAATGGATCTACCTCATGGAAATGGAAAAATCTCATTTTGTTTTTTCAAATTTATTTTTCATTTTACAATTGTTTTAAAATGAAAAAATACATAATAAAGTCTTAATTTATTAAAAAACACTTAATCTTAGTAGTTATATTGAAATTAGATTGTATATTTAAATAACTTAATGCTTATATCTTTTCAATTGACTTTAGAGAAATAAAACTGCAATTTGTTATGCATGAAATTATATAGATATAATAGCATTTTTATTAAAATTTAGAAAATAGAAAGAAATTAGTCATATATAACTAAATTTACAAACAATTATTTCTTTAATTTCATATATTCTATGAAAAAAGATTATTTTATAGAATAACAAATATTGATTAAGATTTATTAAGTTGAAAATGTGTATGTTTATTATTTATGAATGTCATGTTTATTAATTTGGACATGAGAGTGATTTAGTTTATTTTTCATTACAAATATTATTATATTTTAAATATGCCATACCTTTTTTAATATTTTATATATTACTATTCAATTTCCACCAATGTAGAAATGCTTCCTTCTATCACATCATCTTATCTTATATATCACCTCATTATATTTAATAATTTGTTTTTAAAAACCAGATGTTATTAAAATCTATTAAATGTTAATCCTGTTCATTAAAATTTAGTAAACAGAAAAATAATAATCATATATAACCGAATTTCAAAATAATTATTAATTATTATATGAATAAATTATAATTATATCATCATTATATTCATTATTCATTATTATTATAGTTTGAATATTCCATACTTTTATTAATATTTTATATGCAGCTATTCGATTCACATCAATATATTCATTTATTACATTTATCAACTTATATATCTCCTCAAGATAATAATTTGTTCTTATACAGGAGAAGACAAATTTTATTTTATGATAAGAAGAAAAATGGCGAGTATTACTACTTCTATTATTATCCCAATAAATCTATCAATTTAATTTTCGATCGAATGGCGCATACTATTTCTGGAGAAAGTCTGTTAATTTCCATTACCCTCTTCGTATTTAACTACCAAAGAAAACTCGTCATTCGAAGTGGAGTTTTATGCAAATTTCGTTCCGCTTCCAGACTCTCGAAATGGGACTTTAAGATGGACACCCTGACCTCAATCTGGAATCCCGCCATTACTTGGGGAAAAAAAAGAAGAAAAAAAATTAAGTTCTCTGACTGTGACGGGAAAAGTGCATTAGAATTTTCTACCTCTTCATTCCCATTGGGGGGTTATGTATTTTAGAAGAACCAAGTTCAGCCATTTTTGCCTCGATTTCTTAGTTTTATTTTTTATTAAATATGTTAATGGATACTGAAATTCTCATAAAAATAAATGTCTAAATAAAAATAATATCCTGGAAAACTATTCTTTGGAAAAAATAGTTTTATGGAGGCAATTGTCTTTAGTGAATTGCTTTTATTTAGTTCATTACTATCATTAATATTGCGTTCATTGAATGTGTCTTTAAGATTGAAGCCCAACCATGGCATATTATATTATCAAGGTTTATGAATTTGAGGCAAGCGACCTTTTTTCGTAACAAGGAAAACTAAAATTTAAGTTTATATGTTTATTAACAACAATTCATTTGCCTTTTTGAGAA
>BPLQ01001734.1:0-182587 GCA_021605075.1 Caerostris darwini | reverse complement strand
GTTGGATTCAACAATGTCTTAATTACGTTGTCGCTGCATTCATTGTTAATCGTGATTTCTTGAAAATTTTTGCAGATACTCGTATTACTTATGTGGCAGAATGCTGAAAGATTATTATTGCTATTAGAAAAGTAATTGATGAAAATTAAAAATATTTTCTAAAATATAGATATAAAAGTATTTTCAGATTAAATTGGTCGAATTGATTTTACTATTTCATAAATATCTTTTCAGTTTTTCATGAATTTTCAGTTTTTTAAAATACTACCAAGTTGGGGACCCGGTGAAAAAAATTGGCTACTTATGCGATAGAATAAGTTATCTGATGGATCTGTTAAACATTTTCTTTTTGATTTTCTTACCGCATGTTTCACTTAAATATGCCACTAACCATGCTTTACAACCTATAGACGAGTGAATGAGTTTAGGATATTGACTTCTTGGACTATATTGACATTTGATTAAATATTGACTTTTTCTTTCATTGAACAGTACTTTAAATGTTTGAAAAAAAATTTAAATAAAAATATTTCTTAAAATTATATTTAATATTTCATTAAAAATAAAGATATTTTTTTCTTTCGCATTGGAATTCCATTTTAGAAAACTCTAGAAGAAGCAGTGAAAATGAACTATAAATAATAGGAAGAGTATTTTTAAAATTTGGTAAGTGTGGCAAAAATATAATTCGAATGTATTATATTTTTGCTGTAATTTTAAATAATCTAATACAAATATTTTATAAGAAATGGCCTTGAATATAATAAAATAATAAAGAATCTCATAAGTTTGCAAACTTAATATTATTCAAAATTTTATCACAAAAAAACTTTTGCAACAACTAACACGAAATTGGAAAAAAAATTATAGTTAAAATTATGAAAAGAAATTGCAATTAAAAATTGTATTTAATTGTTATTTATTTATAAAAAGAAGTTATCGAAAAAATTATATCAAAATGTTATTTAGTAGACTTTTTTTAATTAAATTAGATTATTTATTCATTTTGTTAACGCACAAAGTTTTATTAACACAAAAAAAGAATGAATAACCTAATTTAATTAGAAAAAGGAATTAACAAATGGTTAAATAAAAATAAAACTGAAACAAAAAAAAAACTTTTACAAATTATATTCTGAGTCTGAAAGTTTTAAATAAAAGACATCATTTGAAAATGGCCGTCTTATTAATACAACTACTAATGCTTCCATTTTTCAGAAGAAGAAAAAAATGGCGTTTAGAATATAATAAGAACTTTTTTCCTTTTGAAAGGAAGAAGACAGAAGATAAAAGCTCCAAAGAAAGAAGTAAATCCGAACTGCAAACAGAACATTTCTGGGGAGTAAACGAAATTTTGTTCTCTGAAAGATTCTCTTTACCAAAGACAGTAAAAGGAAAGCCTTTCACTTGTTACTAGAGTTTTCTTTAAAAATCCAATCTAAGCTTGCTATACTTCACAATGATGAATTTTCAGAAGTAAGCTTATATTCTTTTGCATAACACAGTAAATAAAGCAGTTTTTATCTATATTGAGGATTAAATTAACTTCTGGACACAATACAGGGATAATAAGCTGTAATAAGCTGAAAATATGTCAGTAAGTAGTCTTAATTTTCTTGTTAGTGATAAAATATTTTTTAAATTTAATTATGTGGTGTTTTTAATAAAATTTTAAGTGTTAAGTTTTTATTAAATAAAAGTTTATTGGGAAAAATGGTTTTTTTTTCACCTTCAGAATAATAAATTTACAAGTTATAAGAAGAAAAAAATATCGCCGAGTTGGCGACCGGCAAAAAAATTGGCGAATTTATATTAAATCCGATTGTTCATTCGTTTTTTGTTACTACACAAAAATTTAGTTTAAATTATTATTATTATTATTATTAGATTATTCATTCGTTTTCTGGTTACAAAAATTTATTTTAAATTATATTATTCATTCGGGGTTATTTTTATTTATTTATTTATTTTATTTTTTTTTTTTTTTTTGTTAACACACAAAGTTTTACTTTAAATTAGATTATTCATTCGTTTTTTGTTCATGCACAAAAAATTATTTTAAATTAGATTATTCATTCGTTTTTTGTTAACACGCAAAACTTTATTAACACAAAAAATGAATGAATAACCTAATTTAATCAAAAAAATAATTAACAAATGGTTAAATAAAAATAAAATTGAAACAAAAAACAACGACTTTTAAAAATTATATTCTGAGTCTTTAAAGTTTTAAATAAAAGATATCATTTGGAAATGGCCGTTTTATTAATCCAGCAACTAATGCTTCCATTTTTCAGAAGAAGAAAAAAAATGGCGTTTAGAATATAATAAGAATTTTTTTTCTTTTCGAAAGAAGAAGACAGAAGATAAAAGCTCCAATGAAAGAAGTAAATCCTAACTGCAAACAGAACATTTCAGGAGAGTAAACGAAATTTTGTTCTCTGAAAGATTCTTTTTACCAAAGATAGTAAAAGGAAAGCTTTTCACTTGTTACTGGGGTTTTCTTTAAAAATCCAATCTGAGCTTTCTATACTTCACATTGAAGTAAACTTAAATAGAATATTCTTTTGCATAACACGGTAAATAAGGCAGTTTTTATCCATATTGAGGATTAAATTAACTTCTCGACACAATACAATTGTAATAAGCGGTAATCACAGAAAATATGTCAGTAAGTAGTTCTAATTTTCTTAGAAACAAAATATTTCTTAATTTTGATTGCGTGGTGTTTTTAATAAAATTTAAATTTTTAAGTTTTTATTAAATTAAATTTTATTGCAAAAAATGCTTTTTTCATCTTTAGAATAATAAATGTACAAGTTATTAGAAATAAAAAAAAATTGCCATGTTGGCGACCGGCCAAAAATATTGGCGACTTATGTTGCCGTATGTATTAGTAAGGTAATGTATGTATGAAGTATGTATTAGAAAGGTATCTGATCAATTATTATGCTGTATTATGTATTAAGAAGGTATCTGATGAAAATTACACAACATTTCTAATATTATAATTAATTTTACTATTTTATAGGTATCTTTCAGTTTTTTTGAAATACTGCCAAGTTGGCGAGGAGCAGAAAATACTGGCGACTCATATGACAAAGTTCTATTTGGAAGATATTTGATGAAAATTTACATGACATTTCTAATATTCGAATTAAATTGATAGAATTAATTTTACTATTTTATAAAAATCTTTAAACTTTATTAACACAATAAAATTAATGAATAATCTCATTTAGTTAGAAAAGAAATTAACAAATTATTAAATAAAACTAAAATTAAACAAAAAACAAGTTTTAAAATTTTTATTCTGAGTCTCAAAGTTTTAAATAAAAGACATCATTTGAATATAACCGTTTTATTAATCCAACTAATGCTTCCATTTTTCAGAAGAAGAAAAAAAATGGCGTTTAGAATATAATAAGAACTTTTTTTCTTTTGAAAGGAAGAAGACAGAAGATAAAAGCTCCAATGAAAGAAGTAAATCCTAACTGCAAACAGAACATTTCTGGGGAGTAAAAGAAATTTTGTTCTCTGAAAGATTCTCTTTACCAAAGACAGTAAAAGGAAAGCTTTTCACTTGTTACTGGGGTTTTCTTTAAAAATCCAATCTAATCTTGCTATATTTCACAATGATGAATTTTCAGAAGTAAGCTTATATTGTTTTGCATAACACAGTAAATAAAGCAGTTTTTATCTATATTGAGGATTAAATTAACTTCTGGACACAATACAGGGATAATAAGCTGTAATAAGCTGAAAATATGTCAGTAAGTAGTCTTAATTTTCTTGTTAGTGATAAAATATTTTTTAATTTTACAAGGATAATAAGCAAGGCCAGTATTTTCTGCTCCTTGCCAACTTGGCAGTATTTCAAAAAAACTGAAAAATACCTATAAAATAGTAAAATTAATTCTAATATTAGAAATGTTGTGTAATTTTCATCAGATACCTTCCTAATACATAATACAGCATTATGTGGTGTCTTTAATAAAGTTTTAAGTTTTAAGTTTTTATTAAATAAAATTTTATTGGGAAAAATGTTTTTTTTTTCACCTTCAGAATAATAAATTTACAAGTCATAAGAAGTAAAAAATATCACCAATTTGGCGACCGGCAAAAAAATTGGAGAATTTATTTTAAATCCGATTGTTCATTCGTTTTTTGTTACTACACAAAAATTTATTTTAAATTATTATTATTATAATTATTAGATTATTCATTCGTTTTTTGGTTACAAAAATTTATTTTAAATTATATTATTCATTCGGGGTTATTTTTATTATTTTTTTTTTTTTGTTAACACACAAAGTTTTATTTTAAATTAGATTATTCATTCGTTTTTTGTTAACACGCCAAACTTTATTAACACAAAAAATGAATGAATAACCTAATTTAATCAGAAAAAGTAATTAACAAATGGTTAAATAAAAATAACACTGAAACAAAAAAAACTTTTAAAAATTATATTCTGAGATAAAAGATATCATTTGAAAATAACCGTTTTAATAATCCAACTACTAATGCTTCCATTTTTCAGAAGATGAAAAAAAAATGGCGTTTAGAATATAATAAGAATTTTTTTTTCTTTTCGAAAGAAGAAGACAGAAGATAAAAGCTCCAATGAAAGAAGTAAATCCTAACTGCAAACAGAACATTTCAGGAGAGTAAACGAAATTTTGTTCTCTGAAAGATTCTTTTTACCAAAGATAGTAAAAGGAAAGCTTTTCACTTGTTACTGGGGTTTTCTTTAAAAATCCAATCTGAGCTTGCTATGCTTCACATTGAAGTAAGCTTAAATAGAATATTCTTTTGCAAAACACAGTAAATAAAGCGGTTTTTATCTATAATGAGGATTAAATTAACTTCTGGACACAATGCGAGGATAATAAGCGGTAATCACTGAAAATATATCAGTAAGTAGTATTAATTTCCTTTTTAGTGAAGAAAATATTTTTAATTTTAGTTGCGTGGTGTTTTTATAAAAATTTTAAGTTTTATGTTTTTATTAAATTAAATTTTGTTGGGAAAAATGTTTTTTCACTTTAAGAATAATAAATGTACAAGTTATAAGAAGTAAAAAAAATATTGCCATGTTGGCGACCGGCCAAAAAGATTGGCGACTTATGTTGCCGTATGTATTAGTAAGATAATGTATGTATTAGAAAGGTATCTGATAAATTATTATGCTGTATTATGTATTAGGAAGGTATCTGATGAAAATTACACAACATTTCTAATATTAGAATTAAATGGATCGAATTAATTTTACTATTTTATAAGCATTTTTCAGGGTTTTTTTTTTTTAAATGAATTTTCAATTTTTTGAAATATTGCCAAGTTGGCGGCCAGCAGAAAATATTGGCGATTTATGTGACAGAGTGCTATTAGGAAGGTATGTAATTAAAGTTACGAAAAAATTTTAATATTAGAATTAAATTGCTTGAATTATTTTTACTATTTTAAGCTTTTTTTTCAGTTTTTTGAAATATTGCCAAGTTGGTAACCAGCAAAAAAAGTTGGCAACTTATGTGACAGAGTGCTATTAGGAAGGTATCTGATGAAAGTTACACAGCATTTCTAATATTCCTATTAAATTGATCGAATTAGTTTTACTATTTTTTTAGGAATTTTTTTAGTTTTTTAAAATACTGCCAAGTTGGCGACTTATGTGACAGAATGCTATTAGGAAGTTATATGATGAAAGCTACTCAACATTTCTAATATTCAGATTAAATTGATTGAATTAATTTTACTATTTTATAAGTATTTTTCATTTTTTTGATGAATTTTCAGTTTTCTGAAATACTGCCAATTTGGCGACAAGCTGAAAATATTGACGACTTATGCGACAGAGTGCTATTAAGAAAGTATCTGATGAATGTTACATAACACTTCTAATATTAGAATTAGATTGATAGAATTAATTTTACTGTTTTATAGGTATTTTTCAATTAGGTATTTTTCAATTTTTTTTTTTAAATACTGCCAAGTTCGCGACCCGCTGAAAAAAAATTGATGACTTATGTGTTAGAGTGCTATTAGGAAAGTATTTGATGAAAGTTAAAAAATATTTCTAATATTCAGATTAAATTGATCGAATTAATTTGACTACTTTATAGATATTTTTCAGTTTTTCAAGAATTTTCAGTTTTTTTAAATACTGCCAAGTTGGTGGCCCACTGAAAAAAAATAACGATTTATGTGACTCCTATACTAATATGATTCGATACGATACACAAATGCGGGGTAATTTCCTCAAAATTCCTTTCGGAAGGCATTGCCCTCCTTCTTCAGCGACTCAAAGCCAGTTTTTTTCAGGCTACCTATTTGTGCTCCATCACAACAGAAGCTGCCCACTTTCTCTCCGTCCTTGAGTAGACTACTCATGGGGTGTCCGTCCCCACTGCAGGACACTGAGGATTGATACAAACAGACACAACATTCCATTCCATTAGTCATGAAAAAAATTTCCAAATTGCCAATACCATATATCATATCATATAATATCCATATTCTATATAGTCATCTTTGCCAAACCAACGCCAACTAACTAACGCAAACAAAAAAAATAAGGATTTTTCGCAATTTAATAAATAGTGCCGTATAAATTAAACTAAGACTTCTGAAATTAATTACTACTTAGTGGTTCCTATTTCGATAACATTTTAATTATATGACATTTTGTTATGCAGAACTACTACATTACCCATAAAGCTACTACAGAGATTATTTAAGACTTTGGGACCAATTGATAACAACCAGCCATATTAAAGTATGAATATATTCGAATATGTGTATGGGGATTTAATTCCTTGTAAACTCATTTAATACTTGACCCGGATTTAATTCCTTGTTCGACTTCCAACGGACATTAAACGAGAGGAGAAATTAACTCCCAAAATCATTCAACCTTGAAGATAACTAACTGTACTTATGGAGCGGCATTTTAATCGGTATTGTTCTGTATGCCTTAAATTGTTTTAATAATGTGCATCTTGCTCTAATCTTTCACTTTTATTTCCATTTTAACAGTATTGACTAATGTATATTGTATTGTATGATGAAGGTTTTATTTTAATACTTTACTTCCAAAAATAATGAATTTATACTTATGAGAAACTTATATGAGACATGGACCTTCTTTTAAGATTTTTATTTTTTTATTAGAAATATTAAAACCATGAGCTAAATATTTTTTAATTTCTAATTCATTTTCAATACTAAAATTACAATATGCATTTTAATTAAGGTATTTTCAATTTAATATATATCTATACAAACCGGGAAACGTCGATCATTGACTAATATCTTTATATATATAATTCTTCTGTACTGTAATTCTCTGGATAGTTTGGATTTTCATATATATATATATATATTATATTTCCAAATATATATATATATATTTGGATTTATATATATATATATATATATACTATAAGGCCTGGCAGATGTTGTCCTGCCCTGAAAATAAAAAAAATCCTGGAATATGATCACAGCGCCACCACCTACAAGGTCTTGAAAATCCAAACTATTCAGAGACCCACTCTGAAACACACGCAAAAAATTTCATCAAAATCAGTTCAGCCTTTTAGGAGTAATTCGTGTATATATATATATATATATATATCACACGTATATATATATATATATCACATTACTGCAGTGCTACAAGTTTCGGGTTCGAGTCTCAGTGGTGCCATAAATGTTTGTAGTGGTCCGAAATCTAATTTAAACCGTAGGTCCCTGACTAATATATATATCTATTTTTTAATTAAATAGGCAAATAATGAAAATCAGACTAGCTAGATACATTCTGAATTTAATTTTATGACTCTGGAAAACTGTTTTGTGATCTGTTTTAGTCTTGAAACGTAAAATTGCATACATACGAAAATTCTGAAGACAGTGAAAATAATGACCATCAGCAAATTTTTCTTGCCGTGTGAAATTGGGAAATTCGTTACTATATCAGATTTCTGTCCATGAACTAAATATAGCATAAAGTTATTATTTGATATTAGAGAGTTTTTATTAAACCTTGAAGATTAGTCTCCAAACATTATCCAGCTGACTCAAACAAATAACAGAAATCAGTTTACAAAATTTTTATTTATACTATTGTAGTGTGCAGGTTAACCAACCAGATTTTAAATAATTGTGGTTGGGTTGAGAAGCACAGGTTGGAGAATTCACAGCTTTATTTATACACCCCACACACACAATTAGAGACATACAATATTTAACACATTTAAAGGCAGATAATTATAGATTCGTGGAACATTTCCACTTCAAAGCCGGAAACCCGATACTCGGCTACGCGCAGGATGTGCGAAATATACTTCCTCTCTTGGTGAGAATCTGTAAGCCACCTAATATGCAGAATTGCGTTAAACTATTTAATTTTAATTAAAACATTTTTTGCTCCGGATACCATTTGATAGCGATTATCATTTCATTTATAGTTATTTAATTTGTCTTAAAAAAATTACTTGAAATTAAAATGGCAATTTTTTTTTTTTGAAATTTAAAGATGTTCTTTTTTAATGTACTTTTTAATTATTTCGAATTTTCTTTTATCTTGCCTTATTTATATATTTCTTCCTACATTTTTTCCTATTTTACGGTTATTTAGACTAATTTTTTTTTTTCAATGTGTCAAGCAACAATTTATTTTTCCACTGACAATTTTTTGTAATAAAACTTAACAAAACTTATAATATTTTATTTTATGTTGTCGACCACCTATGGGTGATATTTACTAATGTGCAATAAATTATTCACATTTTTTTCGGTTTTCCTTAGCAATTTTTATTAATACAGACAGTATTAAAAGCACAATTTTTTTTCACTTATTTTTAGTTTATTTCTCCATTACCCATTACATGAGTGCCATTAGTACTATATCAGAACAAATTTTGTTTTTAGATAGTAAAAAATAAGTTTATTATTTTTTAATTTTACTATGAAAACATAAACTTATTAAAAATTCTATTAGCAAACATACTATAGAATATATATATTTTCTTTATTTAAGCTGTTTTAAAAAGTTCTTGTTTGAAATTTCTGTTTTAAAGTAGAATGTTCAATACATGAAAACGATCCCAGAAAATGGGTCGTCGTTCTTGAAGCGCATATTTAAAAATAGCCTCAAAAGACGTGGCCCATTAAAAAAAATCGAGTTGCTTAGAATTATTTTTTAGCAAAGAAAAATAAATTGACTATAACGCTTAAACGGTAGAGGTGAAATATATGTCAACGCTCATTAACATTTGAGGACTATATGTACATTATTTGAAAATAAATATTCAGTAAATTTAAACATAGCAGACAAATATAATAAAAAGAAGTATTGGAATTTATAAAAAGAACACTTACACAGTCAAAAAGACAGATGATATGTATATATAATACATTGTAATGTGTTTTTTTTAATCTTTATGGCTAAATGTTCTAAATGGGCCTGAATGGTCAAGTGGCTAGCGCTCTGTATCACAGGCTTATGGTTCAAGTCCCGGCGGTGCTATGGATGTTTGTAGTGGCTCGGAATCCAATTTATGCCGTAGGTCCCGGTATCATATGATTTTAGAGCATTACGGAGCAAAAGTCAGACTTCTACCTACGAGTGCTTCTTCACAACAGAAGCTGCTTTCTTCCCCTTCAATCATGAGTCCATACGGGTTCGTGGGCTTGGTTTAGATTAGATATCTACCAACTGGGATAAGTAACAACAACAAATGTTCGAAATTGATAATTATAATAAAATACGATAGAATATCTCTTTTTTATCTGGATGTGCTTATTTAATTTAACATAAAGGTTTTAAATTAGTTGTTCTCAAACTGAAGTCGGGGTGTATTTAAAATCCTACAAATAGTTATAGGTGCACTGTATACAAATTTCTGAGAAATATGTTATAATAGTTAAGTCAAATATTACAGAAAAATATAATGCGGTAAAGTGAAACAAAATACACCTTAAATTTACTATTTATTTTTAGGTTTATGAGAAGCATGTCCTGATGAGCCCTGCTACTACTACTAGTATACAACACCACTGTACCTAGAGCTGAGCCCTGTATCTGCTCTTTACAGTTTGGGAATCGCGTGGGTGAGAAGAAGTCTGATTGGGCTCTGTGACGCTCTACGGTCATAGGAGACCGGGACCTACGGTTTAAAGTGGATTCCGAACCACTACAAACATCCATGGCACCACCGGGATTTGAACCCGATACCTGTGGTACCGAATGCCAGAACGCTAACCCCTCGGCCATCAGGCTGATATGCCCCAGCGATTTCGTCAATGTTGGAACATATATCTGAAAGACAAACTCTCATTTCTTAATCAATACATTGAAGATTTCATCTCATTCATTGCCACTCAGCCACGAGCCAGACATTTTCTATATTTAAGAAAATATATTTATTTAATTAAAAACAATAACTGCCATAGTTTAAGAGCATTTCTTTTCGTTCAAAATTCTAATAATACGCTAAATTTTAATTTCTTAATAAATACCCTGGTTTAAAAAAAAAATTTCGGGTGAATTTAATCTGTTGCTGAAAATACATTTTCAGGAAAAGACAGATAGGTTTTTATACATATTTTAATTTAACATAATCAAAAAACCTGTTATAAATAAACTAATGTAATTATGTAATAAACTGAGAAACAGAAAATTTAATATAATTGTTTACTATTAAATTATCATATCTTTGTTAATTTTTTCAATATAGAAAAAGAGTCAGAAGTAATTTTTCTAAAAAATTATTCCGACAGTTTTTGGGCGATGATTCTGAAGTATGAAAAGGGGAATTTATGAATGAAAATAATTTGTAAAATACGAATTGTTTCAATGTATTACACTAGATGTCGCTAGGAGTCATAAAATCCTTCATGATCTTCGATTTATTTATTTTTCAAATGATGTTCGACAGTTTCAAAAATTCATACTTTAAACTTTTATCCAAAGTAGAATTACACTGTTCTATATTTAAATATTACACTTGTAAAGAACTCTATAAAATTGAAAATTTTTAACAGTTAAATTTACTAAATGAAAGATATCAATACAAAATCTTTATATATATATATATATATATATATATATATATATATATATATATATAGCCAGTCTGTCCACCCTATTATTACGGCACTGCAAAAATAAAAAGTACACATGTTCTCGTGTAATATGTTTTTTCGGTTATATTTCCTTCAAACCAACGAAGCAGCTTTAATAAATGTATAATTTGTAGACTAAATTGTTCATTTTGTCAATCTTTTTATGCAATATTTAATCATATAAAATTAAATTATATTTATTGTATTTCCAATTTTATTTAAAATTATTTTTCATCACTTACTCTTCACGTCTACTAATAAATTTTCATCTTATTTATATTGTTTAATTCGTGAATCAGTTCCAACGGCTTATTCATGTAAGCATAAAATTTTTATTACGCTTACAGAAAGTCGTTATTTCTAGAAATAAGTCGTATTTCAAGCTTATTTCTGTAAGCATCTTCTTTTGAAATTAAGATAATAGATATTTTAGTATGTTAGTAAGAAATGCCATAGTAAATTATAAAGCTTAGATAAAAGTTCAAAGATGATTCCTTAATCTTATTCCCAATTTCAATTCTTTTCCTTTCAAAATCACAACTAAAATTCATACAGATTATTTGATTTTTTTTTTTTTTTTTTTTCAAATTGGTTAAGTTATGCAATTTAACCAATTTTAAATTGACAGCAATTCAGATAATCAGAAACCAAATGAGCGTATTAATATCCACACCTATGACACATGAAAATGTGATGCTGTGTATAATCCACAGCGTCCTGCAATGTGGGACGAACATGCCAAGAGTAAAACCCATAATACTCATGGATGGAGAGAAATGGGCTGTTTCTGTTGTCATGAAGCACCCTAAGTAGAAGTCTAATTCTTGAGCCCGTGTCGCTGAAGAAGGGCAGTGCCTTCCGTGAGGTCTTTTGAGGGTATCATGTGGGAGAAAACCCGGAAAACTCCCACCAGGTAATCCGACTAACGAGACAAGATGCTGAACAAAAAAGTCATCTAGTCTTCCCATTTTTTGAAACGGTATCTACAACAAGGTCGGCAGCCCTAATACTCATCAG
The DNA here is from genome assembly GCA_021605075.1 of Caerostris darwini. Classification (NCBI taxonomy): domain Eukaryota; kingdom Metazoa; phylum Arthropoda; class Arachnida; order Araneae; family Araneidae; genus Caerostris; species Caerostris darwini. The sequence continues at coordinate 170,440 of BPLQ01001734.1, read as the reverse complement.
CGGCCCACGTTGCCACTGAGCCACGAGTCAGATCCGATGAAATTTAATGGTGAAAGAAAGAAAAAAAGAAAGAAAGCCAGTTTTTAAAAAACGCAGCAAATATTTTTATTACGACTACCTGTTATCGATTATTTTATTTTGGATGAAGATTTTTTTTAAGATAATGATTTACGCAGTCTAAAACTATAATAGTTAGGAAACAATATTATAACTCAAAAGTGATGACACAGAATGAGACGTTTTTTTCACTGTCGAAGGATTTATAGTAAATAATTCTCCAATAGATTTTAATGGTTTTCAAACGTTATCAACATCTGAAATAGCTTTAATAAAAACTGGTGACGATTAATTTTTGCACTTTCATTTTTAATGAAATAATATATCATGTAATAGGACTAAAATAAAAACAAAATACATTTGGTGATACCCTCAAGTTTCCCGTACTTGTAGTTATCGATTCACGCATTCATCATGACTAGGAGGACATCAGAAATGGATACTGAGCATTAGACAGCTCGCGGATGATCTCGACTAAAGTGTGCACGACAATACTTTGGCCACTCAATAATTAGGATATCAAGGAATTAAGTCAATTTACTGTCTGTTGTCGATATATTTGCACTCCTAATATATCGACAGGAAATATCTATCTATAATCAACAGGGGGGAAATTAGATTGATTTATACACGCCTAAGTGCAAAAATAAACAAAAAAAATTTCGACTGAGTTTTACATTAAGTTTAAAAAAGGTAATTTATTTGAGCTATTTGATGACAAAATTTAAATCTAAACGGAACAAGAATTCCAGAAAAATATTTAAACCAACAGCAGAAGTAAAACACCGGCAGCTATAATCATCTCCGATGCGTTTGCATTTAAAGATATAATCAATAATGTTCAAGAAGGAATCAACTTTCTGTACAAGGTCGAAGGACACAATATCTATAAAAGCGTTTTATCTGTAATTTTCTTGGTTTTTTAAACGTTGAAAGGAATCAGATGTCGCTTAAATAAAGAGGCATGACTAATTAACTAACTCCTTGGCACTACATCCCATGATGGGCCAAAGCTCTCTTGTCATGGTAGGGTTGTAGGCCTTACCTCCCACCTCTCTACAGTCATATTGCACTTGGACCTACGGTTTAAAGTGGATTCCGAATTACTACAAACTTCCATGGCGCCGAAAGCCAGAGTGCTGGTTACCCCTCATGGCCCGCTGGGCCCTAACAAAGAGATATACAAATGTTAAAAAAATTTAGTAGAATTAAAAATTTAATTATTGACACTAAAAGGTCTCAGCTGATAAAGGAGATGTTCAAAGTTTACCAGCCTTTTTTTAAATAATTAATATTAATAATGATTGATATTATTTGGGCTTATACAGTTACGTGTAAATGTTATACACTCTAGATCCAAAACATTATGACCACCTGTCAATAACAAGTTGGAACACCTTTGGCGCACAACACAGCTTCAACCCGCCTTGGCATGGATTAATACCACCCCTTAATACCAGTTAAATACCACTTCCACCTGATCACGGGCCTTCCACGTCATCCAGGCGAGTTCATGGCAAAATGTAGGGGTGGTCCTAATGTTTTGGCTCTTGAGTGTATATAATTAAACAGAACAAAAAAACGGCCACTCAATTGATAGGAGTAATATTTCTATTAATTAATTAATCGAGGAGTTGCAAATTTTATTGAAATTCTTATGCGATGTGAATACAAAAATTTAAAATGCCTTTGTAATACTAACCAACCCTTGGCACTACAGCCCATAGTGAGCCAATGCCGTCTGCTTACTGGCAGATTTCGAGACTGAAGATGGTTTCTTTTTAAAGGATACGGTTGTCAGCCCTACGCTCAACAGTCATATTAGACCGAGACCTACGATTTAAAGTAGATTCCTAACCATTACAAACATCCATGACACCACCGAGTCTCGAACCCTAAATTTGTGGCACAGAGCGCTAGTCACTCAGCCATACATAGTGCCAAAATAAAATAAAGGTTTGACTTTTTGACATTTTTAACACTTGTCTATTATGAAAAAAAATTTTAACACTAAACTTCGCATACTCTATCCACTCATTTGCAGAGACTCTAACATTTCACTAGGCAAAATACACTCTTTTGTCTTCAAACAATCAAATGAGTTTCATTTCATCCAGTTGCATTTCACATTTCATTTAGTTGCATACACTCATTTCATCCAGTTGTAGCATATGCGAGCCCAGTATGGGGTTCCACTGCTCACATGAGCAGGGAAACGAATAACCTAAGAATGATTACCACCTCGCCGTGGTACTTTAGATATGCGATGTGCAATTGGCCGAATCACCAAATAGGGGCAGTTGGGATTTGGTGAATTTTTTGTGACGCCAACTGAGTGATAAGTCTCTAAATGTGGTAACTCGGATTTCTTATAATGTTTGCAATTTACTTCACTTACAATCTCAACCCTTTTCTTGAACACTTTGGAGAAAAGAATTTTTCACGCCAAATCTCAGCGGCTCTTCTGCGATTTTGTCGTGCAATTTCCTTCACTAGTTTCAAGTAATTTGTCTTCAAATTTTACAGAAATTTTTATAATAATCTGCCAAATATTAACTCTGAGTTAAAGAATCTTCCAAATAATTACCACACTCTGCCGAAAACAGAAAAAAGACCAAGAACTATACTTTATATTTTAAACTGATTCGTCGATATGCTCCTTTCTGAAGAATCGAGATTTCAGTTCTCATTATTTTAACTTCCTCGGGTTATTCTTCTAAAATTAGTTGTCTTTATTTGCTATCTGAATTGTTTGTTAATATTTAAATCTCATCTTTCTTTCTCTTTTAAATTTAACTTTGGTACTTACGCATTAACGCCACCGCAGCAATAGTTTCGCTAATGCGCCAATAAAGAGCTGCCCATGCGCCAAAATAGAGACTGTTTTGAATTTATGTTAAACTCTATATCGGCCCATTTTTCACCGAAATCCGATTGACTACTTTGTTTTTAAATAAAGTGTTTTGAATTTTGAAAGTGTTTTGATTTTAAATAAGGTGTTTTATGATTTGTCACAAAAATTTTAAGTGTAGATTGGCGGCAATTTAAAATCGCCAAATTTGTAGCTGCGGGGGCGTTAATACGTAAGTACCTTAACTTTTTTGTGTGAATTATTGTAAGAAAAGGGGGTTGAAGCCAACCAATATTGGTGTATCCAATCGGATTTCTTGTGATGTTTGCAATTCCCTTCACTTACAATCGCAACCCTTTTCTTGGCGCAGGCGAAAAGAATTTTTGACGCCAAATCCCAGCAGCTCCTATTCTTTGATTTTGCCTAAATTACTGTAAAATATATTATTAAAAAAGCTTATGCAAAAAAAATATAATTTTCGATCAATAACTTGTCCAGTATTTTATCTAAAATCTAAATTTATTTCAATCAATGCAAACAAATCAATTCATTCGAACAATCTCATTCGAGAACAACAAATCAATTTCAATTTAATCAGTGCATTCGGAATAACTCAATATTGTATGACTTCTAGTAATGGACGCATCATTTGTGAACGGACGATAGTTGCTTACATTAGAAGTTCCCAAAGGCGTCAAATTTGAAGCCAAATCCATTACATTTCTTTTAAAACGATGGAGTGGATTGAAAATCTCAAATCCATACCGACTTACTGGCTGAGTAATATGGCTTAGGATCCTCAAATAGGTTTCGTTATGAGGTTCAATCTTGAGTGCTTTTCTGTAACATCTTGCCGCTTTGGCAGGATGGTTCATCATGTAGAAAGCCTGCCCCAGTCTGGCATAAGCTTTGGCATAATTAGGATTCAAGCTCAAAGCTTTATGACAATCTGCAGTAGCTCTTTGGTACTGTCCTTGTCTGATCCTGGTGTCTGCCCTGTTGCAATAATACACAGGATTATGTTCGTTAAGACAGATCGCTTTAGTGAATTCAGCTTCGGCCATTGGATATCTTTCTTGTTGCACAAGATCATTGCCTCGAAGTTTGCATTGTTCAGCCTGGACTTGATCTTTGATGGGTACAGGATTGGAAGCTCTTTGGTATATTTCTGGAAGACTTGGGAAATGCCTCATGCGCAAATAGTCTCTCATGCTGATTGAATAAACCTTTTCCAAGCAATTGGCGGCGACTCTGAGACTTTTTGTGAACACAGGATCCAATTTACTAGTTGATTGCGTAAGTAAGAAGTCCGCTATAGAGATAGCTAAATCTTTTATAACTTCAGAATCTTTCACTGACTGAGTGACTGCCATTTATTTCTTATACAAAAAATGTATGAAAAAATTTTTCTTTAAATTTTAATTCTTGCGATATTTTATTTTTGTTTTTTTTTATAATGCAATTAATTTAGTTCAAAACAATGTGCAGCCATTTATAACTAAAGGAATACAGCTTGATAAATCTTAAAATATTTTTAGTATATTAATCTAAATTTCCGCGAGCTTATCCGGAAGCTAAAATATTGTGATTTTGAGATTAACAGTGAGCTTTTCAAAGTAAATTACATCTTTTTTAACAAATAAGAAATATTCAGCGATTAATATATTGAATAATCAACATTAAAACTAAATTATCATTAATTTTTTTTTAAATTTTTTGTTAGTTTTTTTACGCCAGTGACCTATTGTTCCATAATATACCATGGATGATATACCAGATGTTATTGCTTTCCAGGAGGGCGTTCAGGGGTAAATAATCTCCATATGCCTATTGCATGGATGGAAAGGCAAAAAACTTTACTAAGAAAGGCAGTTGATGCAATACACTCATAAATGCTGCTATAATGGCAATCGGATCTTCCATCTAAAGGAAGATGTCATGCCCACCTTCAATAAGCATTTGGAACTCTCATATAAACATATTATCACAACTGAAGCACTTTAATTTTGTTGATCAATTAAAACAATAGTATTTTTAAAGTATGTTTAGCTTTATATCGAAAGTAAATTGCTTGTTGTTTCTAATCTTTCAAGAATTCTTCATTTTAAAGAGCATAATTTGTCGAAAACATTCATCAATTGCTGAAGAATATAATTGTTATATAGAAGTGTAAAAGGTTGCATTACAAACTTGTAATCAATAATTTAATGGCCGGTGAAATTTAAAATGAAAGTTCGTGGAGCTTTAAGAACGATTCTGCACTTACATGATTTGAATAAACAAAATTCGATTATGATTATCTTAGCTCTTAAAATGCAACTTCTTTTTAGTATGGAAAACTTCAAAATGATTTCATCTACGACGATTTGCCAGATTGACGGAGAACCTTGATTGCATAGCAACGTCTGTCTCCTGCTTTGTGAATGAGAAAAGTTTCTTAAGTTTTTGCCCATTGATTAGATAGAAAAAGAGTAATATATCTATATGTATATATATATATATATATATATATATATATTATTAATTTATTAAAAAATTTAACTTATTAATAAATTTTAATTTTTTTAAGAAGGTAATAAAAAAATAAACAATAGGAACAAAAACGATTGGAGAAGAAATTGTGACACAGCGGAGAAACTGCATGGTAATTCGGAAAGGACGATATCGGAATGTTAATGAATAAAATTCAGAACAGCGCGAGGTCTTTTGCGATTTTTTAAATCTGAAATGTCGTAATCATAGTTGCTTAGATCATTCAAAACAGAATTATTAATATGTGGAATGGAGTTATGAAATTTTTGTGCATTTTTATAAACAAATTGTTTAAAACTTAAGAGGGAAAGAGCATGTCTGATATCCTCATTTCGGAAAAACCAAGGCGAATTTGTAATCGTACGTAGGATTATATTTTCAAGTCTTTTATGATCTCGAAATTCGACGGAGCACTAGATCCCCAAATAGGACTCGCATGTGCAAGTATAAATGATTTCATCTAGATCTGGATTAGAAAATTTATTTAAAATAAACAAAATATTTGGCCAAACAAAACCACGTAAATCAGGCCAATCAGGTATCTCGGCCAATCTGGTATTAGGAAATACCTTGGTTACCCCATTTGGAAATTTTCGCCTACTTGGTGGTCAAAAAAAAGTCGCTGAATCCCAACGGCCCCTATTTTGCGATTTGGCCCGAATATTTATTTGTTATATGACATTAAAAAAAATCAGTTAAAAATAACAGTTGTTGCATGCTACTACTACTAAGTTGAATAAAGAGGTCGAAGCATGCGGGTAACAATAATTAAGCCTCAGCTTCATATTTTGATATAAGATTATTGGTTTCCTCATAAGTTATTAAATAACAAATGAAGAAACATGAGTTGTAAAAATTTACATGCAATGTTAACACGTCAGACAATAAGTCAGCATCAAGTCTTGTATAATGTGTTTCGAAATGTTTATGACTCCATAGTGGAAAGAACATACAACGCAGAAGTTCTTTGTTTAAATTTGCAATGTTTTGGTAGATAATATGTACGTGAAATTTTGTTGCTGACATCTCAAGCAAATTTAAATTTAAAAAAAATTAATTTAAGAATGCATTCTTTTTAGCTTCTTGGCCAAAAAATTTAAAAAAATTTTGATTGTTTCTTGACATAGTTGTAATTGTTGTTTTTTTTTTTTTTTTTTTTTTTTTAATTTAAAACTGTTTAAACGGTATGAAACACAGAAAATAGGAATAAAAATACTTTTCGATATTTTGGTAAATCAGAAAACATGCACATACTTCCCGAGAACATCCCAAATTGAGGTGTCCATTTTATTCGAAACGCAATGTCCTCTTACCACTGGGATTGTCATGCAAGACGCAAACAATATGAGAATGCATTATATAAGTGCCGCCAATTGCACCTACATAGAGCTAACTAAGATGTCTTCTGAATAGTTCTCTCCATATGATAACATATAGAGTTCCGAAAGTTCCGATAAATATAAAAAAAGAAAGAAAGTAAATATATTTCCTTCTATGTTAGAGGAAAGATGCCAATTGTTAGCTTCTCACTAGAAAATATTCCAAAAATCAGTCTGAAAATCAAATCAAAACTCATCCGTGAAAAAGAAATTACTTTTTAAAAACCTCAGCGTATTTCGCAATAAAATTTTACGATCGCTGTTAAAAAGATGTGACATTTGAACAAATAATTCCAAGTCCATTTAATTATAATAATATTTATAAAAAAGAGTTTATACGAGCCATCATAGCTCAGTGGTTAGAGCACTGGTCTTGTAAACCAGGGGTCGTGAGCTCAATCCTCACTGGTGGCTGTAGGAGGTGTTCTTCGGATTATTTTTTTCTTTTCCCTTATTATTAAAATTCAATTTTTGTTTAAATTAATTAATGTTTCGTTAATTACTTATTTACCAGCATTTCTTAATTGTAAATTCTCCAGATTATTTTTGTTTCATTAACAAGGAATTGTTCATCCAAATAACCTATTTCGGACAACTAATATTTATACAAAATAATGCCAAAGATTTAAGACTTTTATTTATAAAAATATACGTTCAGTAACTACTTGACATCTCAATTATCATCATGGTCACTTTTGGTTTCAATTTATAGCTCGATTCCTTCAATGCCAGGCTCTACAGTAATTGTTTCTAAAAAAACGTTAATACTAAGTTGAATAAAGAGGTCGAATACTTGAACGATATCTGATGAAAGTAGAAAAGAAAAGTCGGGATGAATAGATAATAGTAATCGTATGAATTGGAAAAAAAAAAAGAACGAAAGAAAGAAAAATGAAAATATTGATTATTAAAATGTGACATGAAATTTGTAAAGAGCAATAATATTAAAAGAAAGACTGGAAGTTACTGATCTGAAGTAGAATAAATAAGTGAACAGGAAATTATGGTGGTTTGAGGCTTCGATTCCATTTAGAAGTAGAGTAAGGATACTTGTATTTTTCATTGAATTCCGTAAAAATAGTTTGTGCCTTGATGAGTGAGTTTTCGTGGGTAGCAATAGTATTGAAGAAATTTCTAGAAAATTTTGTAATATAGTTGTCAATAGAATCAATATTTAAATCTTTTTTTTTAATAAGAGGTCGAAACGTTAATTTATTGTCTATGATCAAGCCTATATATTTATATTAGTTCTCCATTCAATTTGTTGATCAAAAGGGGAGAGATTAATATAGAGTTGTGTGGCGTGTCCTTTTCGGAAAACTATGGCTTGAGATTTAGAAACACCAATTGCTATGCGCCATTTAGTTAGCCAATCCTCTAGAGTATCCAGAAAATTGTGAAGAATTTTGATAACATAGAGAATAGAAGCAAGGGGGAACGTCATCCGGAGCAGCCTTCTGTTGAGCCGGAAGAGTCAATTGGTTGGAGGTCTGAGGCTTTATTTGTTGTGTTTTTTTTTAGTCTCTCCATACAAAAATTGACCTTCGGGCAAGAACAGAAGGGAAGTTAGCAGGGCTTTTAAGGCAACCTCAGAAATTTGCAGTATGGTCTCCAGAGCAAGGGGTCCATTCGGGAGCTTCATCTGGCTTTTTGATGCATTCTTTGGTTGCATGAGGTACAGCGCATTTGAGGCATCGAGGATCTCTTGCACAGAATTTGCTTTGTTGATAGAATCCTTGGCATTTATAGCATTGGCTGGGTCCTGATTTCTCAGTGGTTCAGCCTCGATCCTAAAGTAATATAAAGAGGACAGGTCGAAAATTATTTTGTTTTGTTCATTTTTTTGGTAGGACAATTAGTAGAGAGGTAGGTTGTCGGTGCTAGCACAATTACGAAGTGGGATAATAAATTCAGGATGAAAGTTAAGAATTTGGAGTTCTTGCATGAAGAGATTAGTTGGAAGATCTGTAGGCAGTCCACGAATAATAACTTTAAGTTGCTTTTCTTGAAGCAATTCAGATGTATGATTTTTAAGTTTCATGTGGTCCATTTGCTTGCGTATGGATCTATAGTCTTCTGGTGTGGCAGGAAATACTTTTATTTGCCTCCAGAAAAGGCAAATACAATTGTCCTTCAATTTTTGAATTAGTAATCTGGTTGAAGTTCTCCAGAGTTTTGGTAGAATTTTGATTGTTGTCAATTATTATTGGAGGAACGTATTTAAAAGTAATAGAGGATACAGGACAAGAAGAATCAATATTATGGTGATTAGCGAAATCAGTATCCATACTGTTTTCGTCCAGACGCTGTTTATCATCGTTTTGAGAAATTTCTACACTTTTAGCAGGTGTGTTGTTTTCTGCGTCATTAGAATCAAGATGTTCATCATGGTTAAGGCAAGCAAATTTAGTAGATAATCTGATGACAATAGGATCATTAGTATTGGGCCGTTTGGCAAAATTTTTCTTTTGCTTTTGTATGAGCTTAAGTGTTTTCTTTTTAGCAGGAGTATTTGCAGTATTGTTGAGTCGTTGAATTTTTATCAAGATGAGATTCATTTGCTTCCGTAGATTTTTATTGGTGATATTGGAAAGCTGAAGCTGTAGGATAAGGTCTAAATTAGGAATTTTATCGATTTTTAAACAGTTTTCAATATTGTTTAGATGATCATTGAGATTTTCACATTCACTGTATGTTGAAAAGTTGTTGATACTAGTATTGTTGATCGATTTCCTGAACAAAATTATAGGCGGTCGGGTTGGTATTAATGTCAATTATATGAAGCATACTACCTGGTTGAATGTTCAGTAGGAAGAGAGACATGATTGTACTGTTGGAGGAGAACGAATCTCCTTCGACAACAGCCATAATAGAAGTAAAAATAAACAACCTAGTATTTAAAAATACTTTTGACTGTTACAGATAACAAGAATGCACTTAACAAAGTAAAGGCAGTGAGAGGGCCTGAATGATCGAGTGGATAGCGCTCTGGTGCTCGGTACCACAGGTTTCGGGTTCGAGTCCCGGCGGTGCCATGGATGTTTGTAGGAGTTCGGAATCCACTTTAAGCCGTAGGTCCCGGTCTCATATGACTGTAAGAGCGTCACGGGGAAAAAGTCAGACTTCTACCTACGGGTGCTCCATCACAACAGAAGCTGCCCCATTTCCCTCCATCCATGAGTAAGATAACTCATGGGATGTCCATACCGCACTGCAAGACGTTGAGGATTTGTCACATTTGTCACAAGGCAGTGAGAAACATTCGTAGGTTAAAAAGCCCGAACAATCCAGCGCCAAAGAGGAGAAACACTAGTAAACAAACGGGTAATCACTAATAAAAAAAGTTTTTTTTAAATCTCACAATAATTAAAAAAACATATTTTTCAAACAAAAATAAAGCATTAAACTATTTAGTTGTGACTCGTTGCCTTAACTCAAATCAAAACTGTTCCGTGAAAAAGAGAGGAAAAAGAAATCACTTTTTAGAAACAGTAGGGAATTTCGCAATAAAATTTAACGATCGCTGTTAAAAAGATGTGACATCTGAGCAAATAATCCAAGTCCATTTAATTGTTATGTTATTTAGAAATGAATATGCATACAAGCCACCGTAGCTCAGTGGTTAGAGCACTGGTCTCGTAAACCAGGGGTCGTGAGTTCAATCCTCACTGGTGGCTGAAGGATGCCTTTTTTTTTCTTTCCTTTATTATTAAAATTCAGTTTTTGTTTAAATTAATTAATATTTTTCTAATTATTTATTCGCAGCATTTCTTAATTATAAATTCCCTAGCTTACTTTTGTTTCATTAATAATCAGTTATACTTCCAAATAATCTAGGTTGGGCAACTGATATCTACATAAAATAATTAATATGTCTAAGATATAAGATTTTTGTTTATGAAAATCTACCTTCAGCAACTACTTGTCATCCCAATTGTCATCATGGTCACTTTTGGTTTCAATTTATAGCTCGATACCAGGCTGTTTCTAAAAAAACTTGTAGAATTGAAAAAAATCATAGCAAAGAAAGGGATTTTGATAGTAAGCAGAGGAATAAAAACCATGATAGGATTCCTTTTTAGTGTTCTGTTTGGATAGATAGGCTTATTTGTTTTTTGTTTTTTTTCCCCTGATATTTATATAACTTTGAAAGTTAAACTTTAATGATCAGTATTTTTTAAGGTTTGTAACCCTGCTTCCTCCTACGTACTGGCAAGAGCTCTCCCTGTGGCGTTCCTTAGAAATATTCAATTGGCCTATAGACTCTCACTCGGAGAGGAAGTACAATTCGTACGTAGCCGAATATCAGGTTTTCGACTTAAAAATGGAATCCTTCCACGAATCTATAATTATCTCTCTTTAAATGTGTTAAATATTGTATATGTGGGGTGTCTGTGGTGTGTAAATAAAGTTGTGAGTTCTCCAACCTTTGCCTCAAGTATCTCAACTTAATCACACCCAGTTACAATCTGGTTGCTTAACCTTCACACTACAGGTTTGTTTTGTTATAATAGCTTAAGGATTCTTTCTTTCGATAGCTTTTTTTCCCTCTCCCTTTATATTAAAATTAAGTTATTGTTTAAATTAATTTATATTTGGTTAATTATTTAACGCCAACATTTCTTAATTATAAATTACCTAGCTTACTTTCGTTTCATTAACAATAAATTATTCATTCAAATAACTTAGGTCGAGAAATTGATAAGATATAAGATTTTTATGTATAAAAATCTAATTTCAGCAACTATTTGTCATCCCAATTATCATCATGATCACTTTTGGTTTCAATTTATGTCTTGATTCCTTCAATGCCAGGCTATTTCTAAAAAACGTGTAGAATTGAAAGAAATCATAGCAAAGGAAGATATTTTGAAAATAAGACTTCTGGTTTGATTTTCTGGGATTTGTTTAGACCAGGAGTGGCCAATCCAAATGAACTTGCGGGCCACTTTGGAAATGCAACCTAACTCTTCGGACCGCATCTAAAATTATGTATCCCCATATAAGATTTAGATTTACTATAGACAATTTTGGAGTGAAAAAGTGAAACATAATGAGTTATTAGTATTGTGTTTACTATTATTCTTACATGTAAACTTATACAATATAATAATAATGATATTAACGCACATTGTAAAGAAATATATAACACTAAAAATGAAATAAAAAAATGAAATCATTAAAAAATATTTATTTTACTAGCGCGATATTTGTTTCTCCGCTCTTTCACTTAGCTTTTGCAAATGGATGAGCGCGCCTCATGAGTTCGCAGAACATAATGTAATTATTCTGCGAACTCATAACTGTAAACACATAAATGAAACAGGCAATATCTGTCATATATTCGCAAGAATATTATTTTAAAATCAAAGTTAATTTTTTCTCATCATTTCAACAGTTAATTTTTAAATATACACATTATAAATTAAATATACATTAATATGGATGCACACATGTATTTTTTAATACATTAGTTTTCACTAATTTGGCCATTATAAAATAAATATATATTTGTAAAAGTGTGATACATCTCACAGCCGAAAAAATGTTCAAGGCGGGATGCGGGTTGGCCACCCCTGGTTTAGACCCAATTGTCAACAATTATAAACTCAGAAGGTATCAAAGGCTTTTTCTAGGTATCAAAGTTGACACACTGAAATTATGTATATTTTTTATCTGTGGATTTCACAATTTAAAACTTAACTATTTATTTTGATAGCTATTTTTACTTACATACATTTTTTCTTGGCAACCACTATCTTTCTGTTATTTTAATTTATTTGGAAATAAGAGGCATTAGATCAAGGCAGAGTATTAACTATGCCACTTTTAGCTGGTTTGTTTGTATATGGGGTTCTTAAGTGGGTTGGTTGCATTCTATTTCAGTATCTGATTTTCATATAACTTCAAAAGCTTGAATGGCGGACTTAGGTCGAGCATTTCAAGGGTTTGAGGGAGCAAGTGCTCCCTTAAAAATAAAGCATAATATTGATAAACTCATCGGTGATCAGAAAACTGTAGGAGACCGCTTGAAAAATTTAATTTCCGGGAAAAAGAAAAAAGAAGAGGAACCAGAGCCGGAACCAGAACCAAAACCAAAACCAAAGCCAAAACCAAAGCCAAAGGCAAAACCAACTCCAAAGCCAAAACCAACTCCAAAACCAAAACCACCTCCAAAGCCAAAGACAAAACCAACTCCAAAGCCAAAACCACCTCCAAAACCAAAACCAAAACCAATTCTAAACCCACTCCTCCTGAACGTAAGCATGCGTACTATTATTTTAAGTAGTAAATTAATTAGGTACTTACGTATTAACGTCACCGCAGCTACAGATTTGGCGATTTTGAAGTGGGGCCAATCTACACTTAAAATTCTTGTGACAAATCATAAAATATATAAAACACTTTATTTAAAATCAAAACACTTTCATAATTCAAAATACTTTATTTAAAAAACAAAGTAGTCAATCGGATTTCGGTGGAAAATGGGCTGATATAGAGTTTAACATAGATTCAAAACAGTCTCTATTTTGGCGCATTGGCAGCTCTTTATTGGCGCATTAGCGCAACTTCTGCTGCGGTGGCGTTAATACGTAAGTACCATTAATTAAATTATCCTTAAATTTGGTATCTTTCCAATAGAAAAAAAATAAACCGCTACTGACATCATAGTAGGTAATAACAAATTTGGCACGAATTTCTTTACGCTAGTTTAATTACTTTTACATACTAACTTTTACATAATTATATATGAAGAAATCATTCTTAGTACAGGTGTATAATTCACTTTTGACAATTTGACCAGATCGCAAAATAGGGGCAGTTGGGATCAGTCAACTTTTTGTGGCTTAAACTGGGCGATAAGTAAAAACAAGGATTTCTTGAGTTGTTTCCAATTCACAGCACTTACAATCGCAACCCGTTATTTGGTGCACTTTGGCGAAAAGATTTTTGACGCCAAATCCTAACTGCCTTTATCCTGTGATTTTACAAGCAATTTTTTAATCACTAGCCGTTTTAACAAATTGCCAGGTGTTGTCATGTCTAAACTCGAAAAAAGAGCAAAATCTAAAAAGAATATGGGTTCTGCACTTTAGGGTTCCGCTTGCTTATTTGGCGATACTTTTCCTTGCGGTTCTCGCTAAGTCCCCTGCTAAACAAATAAAATAGCCACTGTCGTTTTTTTTTTTTTTTTTTACTGCCCTTTGGAGATTCAATTTGGCTCAGAGAGACTTGAAATAGAAACCCTAAAGTGCAGAATTCTCAAAATAATATAATGAATAGCTAAAACCAAATAATTAAAGTCGTCAATACATAGTTACTATTATAGTTATAGTTACCCCATATAGTTTAAGTTACACCTAGCCAGCTTGTAGTTGGCAAGGTGTAAATGCATTAAATCGCCAACATTAATTAATGTCTGTATAATTTTTTCCAATTAAATTTAAAATTTGATACGTTGTAAGAGAGATTTAAAATTTGGGGCCCGTTGTGATTTGCAGTCAAAAATTTGGAATCGGAATTTGGCGAAAAGAATTTTTGCGTATAACATGCCAGATAGATCGTTTTAGATGATAGATCCTCCATAATAACCTCAGCAAGCATTAATATCGACTATTGATCTCTCGTATAAACATTTTCAACTCGAGCATTTTCTTCAACGAACATTTTCTTTGCCTGAAACAATACTTGGTTTCCACAAGTCGATGGTATGCAGCAACCGAAAATTCTTTAAGAACTATAATGACATTTCAGTTAAAATACGTTTTTCCATTAATAAATTTGCAAGCTACTTTCGTATTTTTCTATAAAAGGGATGGCTCTGTGGAAACTCATGTAACTCACTTAATTATTCCTATAACAAGTACTATATAAAAAAAATTAAGTCAATGCCCACTTTTTAAGTTGAAATTTTCCTCGTACATCTGGCGCCATCTATTGGTAGATACATGCAACTTAAATCTAAAAAAACTAAAATTAATTAATTTAATTTAATTAATGAATTAATATTTGAAAAATCTGTATTAACATCAAGTGTCATCCATTACAAGTTCAAAAAAAATGTATTTGAACTTGAGTGGATGAATAAAAAGTACTTTAGGAACGATTGAAAATTTGAACAAGATATATATAGGGAGAGTGAGAGCTAATAGTAGAAATTGAAAAAAGGAAACCATAACGTGTTATCTTCCCTATCTTATAAGGGAATTCATCAGATTGGAAATGAATTCGGCTGAAGCAAAACCCCTATAGGAATAGGTATAAACAGTATAAATTTATAAATATTTAATATTAAATGAATTATTATTGAATATTGAATTATTATAATGATTTAATTACTACAAACACTATGCAAAATCCAAAATATCATGACCACATTGGGAAGAATGAATTTTTCATCGCTATCATAACAAACGTCATTCGGTTACTCGTCCGAAAGCTCATACATTAAATTTGCAATTTCATCATGTGTCATAGTCTTATAAGATTGTATTTTTCTTTTTTGAGGATGCATGAAAGCCTTTCAGAACTATCGTCTCTAGAACCCACATTGCAATATTTTTTTAATAATTAATAAAGCTATAAATTTGAAACCACATACCTTTAAAATTATTTTCTAATATTTACCCCACGCCAATACCTAGGGTATATTAACGATTGCGATTAACGAAGCGGATAATAAATTTTGAGGCACAGCTCATTCCTTGTTAACAAGTGACTGACTATTGAGACATCACTTATACATCACGCGTTAGATTTTTTAACACTGACGCCACATTATGCGTTGGCGCAAAATCGATAACGAAAGTGTTAAGCTTTATTTTCCATCTAATATATAATGAAGTCTTTCTTTTTTAGTAAAAACTAAAATGAAAACAAAATAGATTTGTCATGTAATTGACCAATAACCAAACACTAGAAACCTCTTATGGCATAAATAATTTGTTTGGGAAATAATATTAATATTTATAGCTTTAAAATAGAGAATTCCTTTTCCTAATCAGATAGTAGTAATCTTTAGTAATAAAGTGCTCATCCAGATGTTTTTTTTTTTTAATATTTTGTTCATTTATGACACTTCAATCTTTATTTGCAAAAAGAATTTATATCATAAATTTATATCATTGATGAATCCTGCTCTACATTTAAAAATGACTGAAATGAATCATTTTAAAAATAACCGTAGTGCTGAAAACAAAACAAGGTCATAGAAATATCTAGTTTTCTATAATTCGAAAGGTCTTCTAGCTAAAAAAGGAACAGACGATTTTCTTGGACAGTGCTCTATCCCTTTTGACTCTTATAGGCCAAATTAGGGATTGTGAACTTTGATACATAAGACAGAGAAAAGGAATAAAGCCCACCTACTTTTATATCCTTTGTACTTTTAACATTTATTTGTTTTTAAGGCATTTTGGTCGTTTTTGTTAAGAATGTCTGGTCTTTTTTCGTAATTGTGTTTTGTTTTTATGTTCTTTTTGTTTGTATGGTAAATGGCCAAATTTGTGAGGATTGAGTTCTAATAAAGCCATAGGTAACAACAACAACAGACAACAGTTTCCTATAATTGTTCGTAGATAACAGGATCTTTAATAATAGCATAAAAAATATGCTTCAAAAATATCAAAAAAATATTTTATTTATTTCATATGACATCAACTCTAAAAATTTCTTTTGAAATTGTAATATTTTATAGTTAACGTATAATATTTTATAGTTGAAACATTTTTTGTATATACTCCTACAGCAGAAAAAGTTACTGCAATAGATGTTTCTGATAAAGAACCTTTAATACAATTCTCAAAGCCAGAAAAGAAATACAAGAAAAGAGAAAAAGGTGAGTTGATTAAAAATAGAATTCATTTTAGAAAAATAAAATCATAACAAAAATACAAACAAAATATATTTTGTAAAATACCTCTTCTCAATATGTTTCTGAAAATATCTCGAGAAGTAGCTTAGATATCCAGAGAACATCGATTACAGGACATATTCAGTCCCATCATGCTCGATACTTTTTTGCAACTTGTGCATAGCCACTCAAGGAAGCCTGTGAGAATATAAAGAGATGACTACAGTTTGGTTTGTCCCTCTACTTGCATTTTTTGTACACTTTAGACTAATTAGACTGGGTCCAACAGTTTAATGTAGATTCTAAACCACTAACAAACATCCATGCCACCGCCAAGATTCGAACATGAAACACGTGGTACCAAAGACCAGAGCGTTAGCCAATTGGCCATCAGCCCTCGACATGACTACGAAGTTACTACTATTCACTCCATACCAAACGCTAGTGCGTGATTGGCTCTTATAAAAAAACTATGTTAATGTTTGCAAAATATTATTCGGGCACTTTGACATGAGGTCAAGCGCCACTGGAAATGAAAATATGTAGCTGATAACCAGATTCAGTGCTATTTGATATGTAGCAGATACTATATTCAGTGCTATTTCATATGTAGCTGATAACCAGATTCAGTGCTATTTCATATGTAGCTGCTAATCAAATTCAGTGCTATTAACTAATGATCCACAGAGGTAACGTTAAGTCTGTGTGAGTTATCCGCAGGAATACCTCAATTGATTCGGTTTTCCTCCCAGTTCGTCTTCAGAAGAAGCAAAAGATGCATAATTTAACTTGTCACTTATTATTCAGTGCTCATCCATTGATATATTATATGCTAAAAAATTAACTACCGCATTAACGTGTATTTTCTTTTTTTTTTTTTTTTTTTTTTTGCCGTCATAATTAGTATAACGATAGCACAGACTCTGATATACTAATAAAGAGGAATTAATTTTTAGTACAGATTAATTTATAGTAAAATGTACTCAGCCTTTATATTATATGTTAGTAATAGTTAAATAAAGACTCGTTATGTAATCGTGCTTCCTCTTACACACTAGCAGGAGCATCCCTCTTGGCGTTCAGGAGAAATGGTCATTCGGCTTCGAGACTCCTAAAGAAGATACGTCGCAACTTGCGCTCCCTCTGAGAAATAATTAGTTTATAGTCTTTCATCCCGAAAAAGAAAATATATTTAGAGCATCAGACTCTCATTCTTAGGGAAAGTATATTTCGCGCACCCTGCGCTTAGCCGAGTATCGCGTTTTCTGCTTAGAAGTAGTGGAGTCCTTCCACGAATCTATAATAATCTTTAAATGTGTTTAATAGTGTATGTCTCTAATTGCGTGTGCATGGTGTTTGTGCGTGTGTCAATAAAGGTGTGAGTTGCCTCAAGCATCTCAACCTAACCACACCCAGTTACAATCTGGTTACCCAACCTGCACATCACTGTTATAATTTTATTGAAAGTAAATTCAATGTAAAGGCAGAATTTATAAACATAATTTCTTTTTTAAGTATTAAGAATCTTTTAAATTGGTGGATTTAGAACATTTTAGAACGAATTTTTAAACCTTTTTATGGTAGTACTGTTATTTTAACCTAAAGAATTCATTCAATAGTATTATATTAGAAATAATAAATACTTTATACTTTTTTATTCGAGAAATAATATATTTTACAAATTGATGTATATGCAAATTAAATCAATAATATCAAACTTTTTAATGGAAAAATATATTTAATCACATTTAAAAATATTTGCTTCTTCAAATTCATTTTATTTGACTGTTTGAACAATATATTCCTGCTTTCACTTTCAAAAATGTACTTGAAATAATTTTACTACCAACAGCTTTGCCTTTAAATATGCGGATTAAAAAAACACTCGCTTTTTCTCATATTCATATACACTAAATGGCTAAATTCTTACGTATACTTGCAAGATATTTCTATGAGAAAAAAAATCACAATTTTTTTCCTAAAATTATAACAAATAATATTGGGTGGCAAAAGTCGATAAAAAAACATTTTTGTCAAAAATAAAAAAAATTAAAAAATTTAATTTAAAAAAATATTTTATGCAACTTAATAATGTAGGGTAAAAAACACTGGTTTTGTACTTTACTATCAATTTATCAAAAAAATTGTTTTTAAGCATAATTATTTTCTCTGCTTTAAAAGCGCTATTGTGAGGGTTTAAAAAAATAATAAGGACATTGTAATGAAGATAAATAGTTTTAAGTATGCATTTTTAATATTCTCAAAAAATCACCAAAAAAAAAAAAAAAAAAAACATTTATTATTATTTATTTGAAAAGCTCGCATCATACCGGTATATATCATTCATTAATTTACCTCTCTTTTTTCACACAAATAATGTATTATTCATGCAATATTTCATTACCTTGAAATATCAGCATTTAGTATAATATGTATTAATGGAATCATAAATAAATCAAATATTGCACAAATAAATGCACATTTCATCCTAATATTTGCATTTTTAGAAAGATTAGGAATTTATTTATAAGATCTTACAATTATTTTCTACATTTTTATTCACATCATCTACATCATTTTTTACAATATAAAATAGAACTTTTTCTACAAGTAATATAAAAAAAATTATTTAAGTCAATTCCTACTTAGTTCAATAAAGAACAATTTTATTTTAGTTCCTTTTTATAAGAGAAATTTTTTTGTCCCATATAAAACTAAAATTAATTAATTAAATTTAATGAATGAATTAATATTTGAAAAGACTCTATTAACATTCAGTGTCATCCACTACAAGTTTCAAAAAAATGCATTTGAACATGAGTGGATGAATAAAAAGTATTTTATTAATGATTGAAAATTTGAGCATGATATATATAGGGAGAGTGTGAACTACCAGTAGGAATTGAATGATAAGAATAACTTGTAAATGGTCTTCATAATTATATAGCTTAGAGGCTAATAAAACAATTAGACCGACTTCTTTTATATAATATTGATTGTACAAATTTGTCTAATTAATTTTAATGTGCATTTATTTCATTTTTAAGAGTAAATTTAATTTCGATTATTCTCAGGACTAGGAAAATGCTTCACTTGTCTGTGTCCTTGCATTGCACGGTTGCTGTACAGCAGAAGGGATCAGTACAGAGGAATAAAAGCCATGATAGGATTCCCGTTTGGTGTTCTGTTTGGATATGGTAAGTTCATCTGTCTTTTTCCTGGTATTTTTATAAGTTAGAAAGTTAAATATTAACCATAACTTCATTAACCAACATTTTTTACGGTTTTTAACCATGCGTCCTCCTATGCACTGGTAAGATCGCCTCCTGTCGCCTTCAGGAGAAATATTCAGTTGGCCTATGGACTTTCACTCGGACAGGAAGTATATTTTATGCATTCTGCGCATAGCTGAATATCGGGGTTTCGGCTTATAAGTGTAATCCTTTCACGAATCTATTACTATCTTTTCTTTAAATGTGTTAAATACTGTGTATATCTGACTATATGTGTGTGTTTGTGAGTGTATCAATAAAGCAGTTAGCTCTGCAAACTGTACCTCAAGTATCTCAACCCAAACCCACCCAATTACAATCTGGGTGTCCAACATATACACTACAGGTTTTGTTTTGCATGCGTGAAAATGAGCTTAAACTTTTGGGGCAACTATATTTTATTTTATTTTGAATTTTCAAACTTTTTAATTTTTAATGGCTTTTAAATGAAGGTATTCAATAAAAAAATTTTAAAAATTGAAGCATGTATAAAAATGTCAATTCTTGGTTATTAGTACTAAGCATGCTAATTAAATGTTCATCAATTTATCATTCGAAGTTGTAGTATAAAAAAAGGATTTTAAAGACTATATCATATATCATTCATTAATTTATCATACTTTTTTCGTACAAATAATGTAATATTACTTTACATTGAAATACCAACATTTAGTAGAATATGTATTAATGGAATCATAAATCCATCAATTGATTTGCTGTTGGTCTGTAATATCAAAAGAATTATTTCAAATTGGTATTTTTGTTGTTGTTGTTGTTGTTATCTGTAAATAAAATTGTATTGATTTGGTAAGCCAGAATTCTCGCCACTGTATTCCCGATTACCGAATTAAACTAATTTTGAGTAATTACCAAGAATATATAATTTCTTTTTTTGCTTTCGTGCACTTTCTGAAACGACATCAAATGTATAAAATTGCTTTTATATTTTACTATGCCCGACTCGTGGCTCCGTGGCAGCGTGCGCCGCTGGTGAACATAAGAGATGAAGTTCAATCAGCTGGCAACTTTGTTGTATATATTGTTTCAAAAGACGAACAGACTTGATGGCGTATGTGATGTTCAGCATCTTGCATCGTTAATCGGACTACCTGATGGGAGATTTTCGAATTTTCCCCCAAACGGCAAGCCAATTCGGAGTATTTTTCCCTAAAAAGTTCTCTTGGAAGGCACTGCCCTCCTTCAGTGACATGGGGCCAAGTCAGACTTCTACTTACAGGTGCTCCATCTTACAACAGAAGCTGCTCCTCCCTGCCTTCCATGAGAACACACAGGTTCATGGACTTGGTAATAATATGTATTAAAGTAAACATTTGTATAATATGTATTGATAGCGATTTTCTCTTCCTGCAGCATTACATAAACTGGTGGTCGAACGCCTTCAACTGAGTCCATCTACAACTAAAGTTCTCGGTGGAATCGTGACTCTGTGCGTGGCAATTGGTTTTGCTCTGTCCAAACAAGTCAGGTGCATCTGCTGTTTGACGATTCCCAGTCTGTGTGGGAACGCCGGCCGCATGTATCTCAGCACTTTTATCATAACTTTCGTTATTCTGGGTACGTTTTGCTAAACTTAACAAACGCAGTTTTTAAACTAGTAAGAAAATGCATGGAAATTTTACTAATCGTAAATTATATCTCAACAAAACTAAACACGAACTTAATTTTTTTGCACTAAAATAATCTTTTCCATGTTTATTTTATTTATTATTTTTTTAATAGCAGATATGAACTTGCACTTTCTGCTTACATAAAATGAAAATCTTTAGTTTTGGTAAATATTGCTAGGGAAACCTAATAGACAAGAGACTAGAACTCTGTCGCTCAATGCGCCAGGTCTTGGGTCCGAGTCCCAGAGCAGCCATGAACGCTTGTAGTGGTTCGGAATCCTCTTTAAACTGTATTTCCGGTCTAATATGACTGTTGGGCATAGGACTGATAACCCTATCCCGTAAAAAGAAAACATCTCCTGTTTCGGAATCTACCAGTAGGCAGTTGTAGTAGATGGCCATGGTCCTGCATCAGTTAGTTAAATATTGTGAGGAAAAAATTATCATTTATCAAATTTTAAAGTAAAATTAGTTTGAATAATTATTCATAAATATAAAAAAACATTTTGAAACAAACAGTATTTGCAAACAAAATACATATTTAAAAAAAAAAAAAGAACACAGTCATAGACCACAAAAATTTACCATTTTAATTTGAAGATCTAACTTCTATAAACGAATCCACTAGACTGCGCCAGGCACAAAAAAAAAAAAAATTTCAGTTAGACAAATAGGAACAATTTTTTCGATATTTCTGGATAAAACAACAGCGAATCCAGTGCTGCGCGCTAAAGCTTTACACTTATACTGGACACATACACACGTCCATATACATATATACAAGTAGTAATATCCATTTTTACTCTTCTTGAATCCAGAACCAATAATTAACAGGTTCAGTTGCTATACTAACCCTATTAAACTTAGTTCTGCATTTTCTGGTAAAAATCACTTGTGATTGCTACACCTCTGTATATAGCTACCTTACGATTCTAAGCTCCTTTTCAGTCCTTTTACCCAGACTCTGCAATATATTAACCCTATCACCACTTTTGGGATTTGTTTATAATATTATCTGCTTTGACGGCAGACGCTTTGAAACTTTCACAACTAGTAGACGTGGCTTTTCGCTATTCCGTCCTTTCCCGGAGCTAGTCCCTTACATATCTTAATCAATATTAATAATAAAGTAAGTAATAAGACTCGGGGTGCAAAGTAGACCTACCTCTTAGTGCTGCACCCTGGGCAACGTTCTATACGGCTAAGTGGTCTACAGTTTTCGGCATGCGTTCTCGCTGCTATCCTAACCATCGTCCGGTTGGCCTGCATGTATTGCAATGGAATTCTGATGGCTTGTCTCAATCAAAAAAACTGATAAACGGATCTAATGAACATCTACGTCGCATTGGGATTTTTGACTAACTAAACTACCCTCTTTGTGATTTGGCAGAACTAATGAACCGGGCTCATCTCTATCGTTGTTTGGCACTTCATGACGAATCCGAGACGGTGATATACTGGCAAGCTAGAGAACTCTTAAGGCAATGACTTCGGTCAACTTTGTTGAACTCTTTCGTGTGCCTTTTCTTCTATATATTTTTTATTTTATTCTTGTTATGCCTTGCCATTAGAAATATAAAAAAAAGTAATAAGACACATGGATAAGTCAGCCGCTAAGAAGATAAGAACTCACGTGGCTGCTTTGTAGTATGTCGATCTTATTTAATTACTGTTTGCTGAGATATAAAATGAACAGGTTTGCCCTTTGATTGACATGATTCTATAATGCCTTGATTCAAATAATCGCCAAAGATTTCTTCGTATTCCTTACATAATTCTAGGTTTAGATATAATTTCCTGAGTAATAATTAAAATCTTTGTTTTGCTATTTTAAAATTGTTATTCAATTCTTTCCAATCTCTTTTCCAAAGTAGCTTAGCCATCTTTAAACTGCACAGTCTAGTTAAAAATCTCTAAAGATTAATGTTCTTACGTTTTCGAATCATGTATTAGAGAGTTTTTGCATACCGTACGTTAGTTACCGTAGGACGTCCGTTAGCTTTTTCTCCCTAGCGCGCATGCTCATAGGAAACTGCGCATGCGCGCTAGGGAGAAAAACTAACGGACGTCCTACGGTATGCAAAAACTCTCTATTAATACCTAAAGTTTCCAAATCCCAAAACAATTTTAAATTGTTTTCGAGGGATTCGTCATTAGTTATTAAACAACAAGCTACTCCTTTTAAAGTTTGTGATTCCTTTTAACTTTCTATTACAATTCATTCGAAAACTGCATTTCTTAAAATAAAATCTTTGCTTATTTGTAGAATATTTGTTTCAGAATCCTGATGAATTAATTTGTTCCTTTTAAGACGATTAATTTTACTTGCTTTATAAAATGTACTATCAGACAATTTTAAAAAAATCTGGAATTTTAATATTCTGTAAACATCTAAATTGGTGGATGGAATTAATACAGTTATTTCCTGTAGAACTAATATCCTGTAGAACCAATATCTCTACAAATCTTTAATTTTCATTTGAAATTAAGGTTTCAATTTCCAGTTTTATAAAATTTGAACGCTTATTTCAACTTGCCACTCGAATGTTGATATTTTTTTTCTTCGCATTGAGTACATCTGCTAATCGTGAACATAATATATAATGTAATAAGCAAAACGTAAATACTTATACCGCCATCAAGCAATTCTTTTATTTTTATTCTTTTATTTCCATTCCTATGCATGTAAGTTAAAGCTCAGGAAAGCAGATTGTTAATGCTTTTTGTTAGAACAGACATAAATATTGTCCTATAACAACCAATAGGGAGAGGGGAATTAGCAACTGGCACAGCGACGTTATAGAGAGAAAATGTAATTTAGGAGTGATTTTAATTAAAATAGCAATAAATAATTTTAAATAGTTAAAATTTTAAATTCTTCTTCATTAGCGCAACAGCCCCATGGTGGATCAATGCCTACTGGCAGATTTCGATACATAAGAAGTTTTCTTTTTATTAGGTAGGGTTGCCAGCTCTATTCCCAACGCTCTATTGTTATATTAGATCGGCATCTACGGTTTAAAGTGGATTCCAAACCACTACAAACATCCATTGCAATGCGGGACTAAAACCCGAAACATGTGTCACCGAACGCCAGAGTGCTAGTCACTCAGCCATCAGGCCCAAAATTTAAGACTACATTATATTAGAAAAACCAGATGAAAAAATTTCACGTTAACTATTGTTCTTTCAAAGCAGTTTCGCACCGTATATATATGACTAGCACCTTAACAAGTAATCTATTCGTCCGTTTTCGACGTTAAACCGGATGTTAAATATTCCACGCTATCGGTGGTTGGATTATACCATAAGGTTGGCGAAAGATTCGAATTCATCCTAAATTCTTTTTTGAGAAGAAACAATTTCAAGGCCAGCCTCAGACATGGTATCATCGCCAACATTTACATTCTGACGCAACAATTTATTTTTACAATTAGTTTTATTTTTTTACATTTAGTTTTGGGCTTGGCCAGCCAAGTGGGATTTTTTTTATTTTTACATTTAGTTTTATGTTTTTACAATTAGTTTTATTTTTCTACAATTAATTTTATTTTTCTTAATTGCAACTTTTATATTTCATCATAAATTTACCATAGCTAGTAAGGTAAATAATGGTATTTATGAAATTTTCTGCGTAAAAATGAAAGAGAGGAAACATTTATAACAAAAGTGATTGAATCGTATTAATTTCGTGAAAAAGAATAAAATAAAAATATCTTTATTCCTACTATTGAATCTATTATAAGAGAGAAATAAAAAAAACAGAATCAGTTAAATGATAAATGTACATTTTAATTGAAGAAAAGAGAAGATCTAAATTCATAAAATGAATAGCGATCCTTTTCAAATAACAAGAATATTCAGGCGTAGTTTTTGATTCAAAAGCATTAAGTTATTTTTACTAATAAAAAAATTTAAATATGGTGAATACGTATTCAACGCTGAAAATGTGTCGGTTTTATCCATTCAAATGCTGATTTAAGATTAATTAGTCATAAATTCTTTTATTTCATTGCGAGTCGATAATTATCCACTACATTTTAATATTTCTACCAGATAAATTCAAAATTAGCTTTATATCCATTTAACACTATATAGCTGGATAGTTTATTGTTATTCTATATCTTCCACAGGTCCCATCACCAACATCACATCCAATGCCCGCGAGTCTATGCGTGTGATGTCGTGCATTGCATCCCTCAATCTCAACCACACTGTGGAACGGTTCAAGCTCATGTTCAAGCCAGTCAAAGAAATTGTGCTGGATTTCGTGGTAAAACGGGACATTCCCCATGCTTTTTATCAAAACAATTAATTCCACTCAACTAAATTTAATGAATGCAAAAAAATAGGATCTTTATCATTGATGATCCCGAATGAGCTCAGCTCGAAAAGCGATAATCAAGGAAGCAATTAGCCTGATCATGTTCAGCTTCGTCTCTGTCAGAGTTGGACATGGGTCCTTAGGCCAAGTGACTAACGCTCTGCTCTCGGTACAACAAGCTTTGGATTCAAGTCCCGGCGGTGCCATGTATGTTTGTAGTGGTTCGGAATCCACTTTATGAACCGTAGGTCTCGGTTTGATATGACCGTAGAGCGTTCTTCAGCGACTCGGAGCCAAGTCAGACTTCTACCTATGGGTGCTTCATCACAACAGAAGATGCCCCTTTACCTCCTTTCATGAGTAGATTACTCATGGTATGTCCGTCCTACTCTGCAGAACACCGATGATAAGTCACAAGCAGAGTTTGACATTATCTGCAGAACTGCAACGCTTTCTACATCGATACGCCGATCATAATTTGATTTATGAGTGATACTAATCGGTAAAACATTTACCTAACAAGTCTTTAATAATGTTGGCATTATTTCTCCTATGTGGGCATTACTTCGAAGTATATAGTGTTGTTTAACCAACAAAGTTAGCATGACATGAACCCACTGTTGAAATTTCTGTATTAGTGTGAGTGTGTACATCAGTGAATTTCATATTCCATACATGGATCTCAAGAACAGTTTATAGATGATGAAAGGACATGGTCTTGAGCGAAAGTTCTTTTAGGTGTAAAAGCTAAAAGAACTTTCGAAACTATCTGGCTGTTGAGACTCTCCCTTTAATTGTCACAATCGCAATCAAGTCCTCTCATTTCTGGAAGCACTGAACTTGTAAACGCCACTGACAGCGGATTCCAATCTGAGGTTTCCTACAAGCTGAATATGTATGTTACTGCTTCTTTCAGCGAATCCAGCAATGTTTGTATTCTACTACATCCAAACAGAATAATTCGGCAGCCATAGTTAGTAGTAGTCAAAATCTTCGAGACTAACTCATCTACACAATTTAGCTTTTTATTTGCATAGCAGGTATATAGAAATGAATTTTTCCATATCATTCATAATTTATTTCAAATAAAATAACTGATTAATCTTCATTCAATCAGTACTATCTTTTTATTTTACAAATTTTTTAACTAAATATTTTGGATCGGAGAAGCTGGTTGAAAGCGAATTACGGTACGACACAATTCAGCGAGTACTCTTTCACGTTTATACCAGGAAGAAGCAAGATAAATCTGTAGGCCAAAATATCCTTGCATTTGAGCGAACCCTCAAAACCATCCTTCTGAAGTATTCTTTAAAAACAATAGTGTCATAAAGCTTGTGCAGTGTAGCACCCTCCATAATGCACTTTTGGTAATGCTGAATCTACTATATGCACCATTCTAGTGACAAATGACTTGGATCAGACTTCCCGCGATTCAAAATCACCAACAATGAAATAAAATTTCATGTTAAATCAATTTCTAAACATTCATGTTAATATTAGGCATTAGGTGCAAAAGCTTATTTATTTAAATTAGTACTACACTCAAGAGCCAAAACATTATGACCACCTATCAATAACGAGTTGGCCCACCTTTGGTGCGCAACACAGTTTCAACCCGCCTTGGCATTGATTAATACCACCACTTAATACCAGTTAAATACCACTTCCACCTGATCACGTGTCTTCACGTCATGTAGGTTCATTGCAAAATGTTAATGTAAATGTAGCCAAAATGTAATATTTTGGCTCTTGAGTGTATTTAATTACTGTTTACTGAGGTATAAAATAAACAGGTTTGTCCTTTGATTGACATAATGCCTTGATTCAAATAATTTCCAAAGATTTATTCGTATCCCTTACATAATTCTGGGTTTAGATATAATTGCTTAAACAGTTTTTAAAATCTTCGTTTTGCTACTTTAATATTGTAATTCAATTATTTCCAATCTCTTTTCCAAAGTAGATTAACCATCTTTAAACTGCACAGTCTAGTTAAAAATCTCTAAAGATTGATGTCCTTTCGTTTTCGAATCATGTATTAATACCTAAATTTTCTAAATCCCAAAACAATTTTAAATTGTCTTCGATGGATTCGTCATTATTTATTAAACAACAAGTTTGTAGTTTGCGATTCCTTTAAATTTCCCATTACGATCCATTCGAAAACTGTGTCTCTTAAAATAAAATATTTGCTTATTTGTAGAACATTTTGTTTCAGAATTCTGATGAATTCATTTGTTCCCTTAAGACAATCCATTTTACTTGCTTTATAAATGTACTATCAGACAATTTAACAAAATCTAGAATTTCAACATTCTCAAGATATCTAAAATGGATGGAATTAACACAATTATTTCCAATAGAATCAAACTCTGCACATTCTCTACAAAGCTTTGATTACTATTTAAAATTAAGGTTTCAATTTCCAGTTTTATTAAACTTGAACGCATATTTAAACCTGCCACTCTAATATTGATATTTCTTTTTTCTTCGCACGTGTCTTTCACGTCCTCCAGGCGAGTTCATTGCAAAATGTAGGGGTGGTCATAATGTTTTGGCTCTTGAGTGTATTTAATTTTATTTTTAATCACATATGACAACTTTAAATTCCAGTTTTTCTTTTTTTTTTTTCCATTTAGGGAGCTGGTGAGAAAGTTCAAAAGAACACTAAAGATATTGATGGTGCGTACAAGAAAATTGATGAAGAGGTATTTGTATTTCCCATTACATTGTCCATTCTATTATTACTTTTATGAATTCCATTGTTTTCTTTCTTCAAGATATTTCTACAGCTATTTCGACCACAATAAATTTTCAACCAGTCAGTTCCAAAAAAGTGTTTAACATTGTATAAGCCAAACAATCGCGCTGGAAAAAAAATTTCCTTCAAACCAAATCTGCTTCAATTATAGCCAGTGTTAATGCTCTGCCTATAAAACAAATATTAGGTTCGATTCTAATGATGGCAAAGTATCATTCACTGATTAAAAAATTATAGATACTGTAAGAACTGTGACGAAAAGTCTTGCAACCCTAGTTGGACAAAGTGATTAAAATTTTCCAACTTTTATTCAATATAAGTTGCAAATACGTAGTATCTTTGAGTTATTTCGTCCCAAAATTATTATACACTCAAGAGCCAAAACATTATGACCACCAGTCAATAACGAGTTGGCCCACCTTTGGCGCGCAACACAGCTTCAACCCGCCTTGGCATGGATTAATACCACCCCTTAATACCAGTTAAATACCACTTCCACCTGATCACGTGCCTTCCACGTCATCCAGGCGAGTTCATTGCAAAATGTAGGGGTGGTCATAATGTTTTGCCTCTTGAGTGTATACCACATTAACACAGCAACATATGCCCATCCTCATAGAGATGTCCACAATCTGAGACATTGATCTGTCTTTAAATTTTTAGGTCAACTAAATTTTTCTAATATTTTTCCTTTTTTCAGGGATTTGTAACAAGTGCTCGTTCGGTCTTGTCCAAGACATTCTACATCATGTGGTTTTGTACTACTACAAAGCATAGAATGTGCGTTCAGATATACACACTCATGTCCAAAATTATGTTTACATGCATAAATGCACGAATTTCTCAGAAACTGTGAACTATAATTGTATGAAATTCGTCTGCAATGATGCGTAATATCATGGCACATAAATATAAAGGAAAAAATTGAAGAGCACTGCATATGATGCATAATTGTAGCAAGAAACAATAAAAATGGTAATAATATGTAACAAAGTTCAGTTCATAAAAAAAAGATATAACTCAGGAAAAAAAATGGGACCTTACGAATTCAATTAATGTGATCTCACCTGACTTGTACACACATATCACAGCGTGTTTTAATTTTGGCAATAACATTGTTAACCACAGTTTTGGGGAATTAAGCTCCACTCTTCCAGCAATGCCGTCTTCAGAGCATTTTCATCTCTAGTCGGAAGATGTCTACTTGCAATTGCTCTTCCAAGTTATCTGGCTGTCGGTACTACAGGTTTCGTGTTCGAGTCCCGGCGGTGCCATGGATGTTTGTAGTGGTTCGGAATCCATTTTAAACCATAGGTCCCTGTTTATGCACTTTGTCTTTTCGATGGATAAATCATGGTAAAATGCGCCTGAATGGCCGAGTGGCTAGCGCTCTGGTATCTAGTCGGTACCACAGGTTTAGGGTTCGAGACCCGGTGGTGTGATGGATGTTTACAGTGGTTCGGAATCCACTATAAACCGTAGAGAGTTGCGGACGTATTGTTCTCCGCGTCCGTAGTTTGTCTTCAAGCTACACGCACCTTAAAACTGTAGGTCCCGGTCTGTTTAGCCCTCGTGCGCAGAAGATGGCCGTAGAGCGACAAACCAAACCATCCCATAAGTTCTTCATAGGGCTGAGATCGGGAAATTTTGCTGGCCACTATATTCGCTGAATGTCTCCACAATAAAATTGAAATAAAAATTAAAAAAAAGACTTTGTAAAAGGGATTATATTCGACTCTAAATTTTAAATGTCTCTGCCAGGTGAAAGATGAAGATGAAGTTAAGGAGGAAATTGCCGAAACCGACGAAATGGACAAAGAAATCGGCCGGGGTTCTCGAGTCGAAACCATTAAAAAGAAGTTCAAGGTTAAAAGACCGAAATTCGGAGCCAAAACGGAAGCCAAGTATGGGATGAAATCGGAATTTCGATGTGAAGGTTCGTAGTTTTGAACCATTTCTTACGTTATCATTTTCAAGATGACAATTCGCAACCTCTGGACGACACGCCTTAAACAAGTAATGCTTGTACAATGCCTGCCCTATACAAAGGACTTTTCTTAATGCTTAAGTGTTTTTGTATGAATTCAAGTTTAGGGCGTTCTTAATGCTTAAGTGCATTTCACAACGTGTTTTCATTCTGGCAATAATGTTGTTACCCACAGTTTGAGGAATTAAGCTCCACTCTTCCAGCAATGCCGTCTTCAGCGCATATGAGTCTCTAATAGGAAGATGTCTACTTGCAATTGCTTTTCCATGGTAATCCCAAAAGTTCTTGAAAAGGGCTGAGATCAAGAGATTTTGCTGGCCACTATATTCACTGAATGTCTTTTTTTTTTGCAAAGTCTTTTGAAAACCCGAAAAATTCACTCACAAAAAAGAGCGAGAACAAGCTCCATATTATTCAGTATTTTCCGAGGTTTCTCAAGGTCCGGAGTAGCCTGGGGTATAGCACTTAGGTTTTCGAATTCTTACTACTAACCTGTACAACACCATGTTCTTGCGCCTAGACTTGAATGTTCCTTTCAAGTTGTTGGATGTTGGAATTTTTATGCTTTAGTTCGCGCCACGCAGCGTCACGTGGTAGTTTTATAGAAATCGTTTGGAACCGATTCAGAATTTCGCTGTTGCCGTGGAAACGGGCTGTTGGTTGCTGTGGAAACGGGCTGTTGGTTGCTGTGGAAACGGGCTGTTGCCGTGGAGACCAGCTGTTGCTGTGAAAACTAGTTGTTTTATTCTAAAAAGAACATTTTTCTTCCAGTTTTAGCTTTTGCCTTTGAACTGTTACCATCAACCCTGTATATCTTTGCAAATATTGCTTTTAAATAGATGAAGATTCCATAAATGTTTGTATGGATTGATCCATACTTCTCGAACCATTAGAAAGCTGCGTCTAATAAGAAAAATAGAACCACCGAAAGAAAGGAACACGATAGTCGTAGCGACAAAACAAGTTTGAGATGATGTGATTGGACCGCATTTTGAACGAATACCCTCTCCTCATGAATGTCATCTGATGATTAATACCTTCCTCTTCTCCTTGAGCTCAACGAAGGCATTCTTTTCTACAGATTTATGGTACCCTACCCTGGCATAGATAAGAAGTTTTCTGTTCAGTATCACTTGTCGAATTTTGGAACTAGTACATTGGCTTGAAAGCCTAACGCCATATTTAACTACCGAAAACAAAGTGGCGAATCAAAAATGAGCCATCAATGTCGGCACAAAGGTACTTTAACTAATACTTACCGACCGTCGGAACTGGTTCCGAACTGAGGGAGCCAGTTCCTGAAACCTGACAAGCGACGTCTAACAGAAAACTCATGTGTCTCTGCTGGTAATGAGCACAATAAATCCATCAACCAGAAAATCCTCCCATTGGTTTCAAGGAGGAAAAGAATCTTCAAATCCTATCCTTGCATGTAGTATTTCAAAATTGTGGTAGTAAAATGTGGGTGCTGTGCAACAGAGTTCTCATGGTACATCCTAAGTAATGCTGAATCTATTATGTATTGGTTTTTGTAGTGACGAATCCCAGGACAAAGTGCCTGGCTTGTGGCAACATTTTATATTCCACTTGATAAGTACCTCAAACAGTTTTGAGGATGCACTCCATATTAAAAGTACAATAAACTAACATATTTTTATATATATTCTACTGAACTCTATTTATCGCTGAACTCCTCCTAAATGACTCGTCCGATTTTTGATAAAAAATTGTGTACGTGCTCGCGTGTTTGTGCCCTTTTCTTCACATAGAACAATGCAAGGAATATTGCAAGGGACTTCTAAACATATTTTATTTGCTGAAAGTGAAAACGATATAATATGGGCAATTTTTATTCTGTTTAAGTTAACTGCAGAATCTACAGCTAAAAGTTACTTCATTATTTATCGCTGGATGTTACTGGAAATTGTAAAGCTATGTCTAGTTTTCTAGCAACATTAACAAGAACACTTTATATTAAATGCATTAGAAATTCTTTAAAAAAACTGAAAAATGTCTTTTCAGCCGTCTTTACCAAAGGTGTGAGAGCCTGTTATAAAAGTTTTGGAGTCGCATACGATCGCTGCCACGAGTACCTGCCAATCATAGGATTCCTTTTGTGTTGGCCAATGAAACTCACGTTTATTTGTGACATAGCAAGCTGTAAGTATTCAAAATGTATCATTCCTTACTCTACTTTAATAAACATTTTTTTAAAACGTCCCTGCATTTCATTCTTTTTATGGCAAAGATAACATTTATAAATTTATCTTTTCTTTAAAATATACTTAAATAACATATTGAAATTTATTTCTAGATGTTTAATGTAAACAATTTAAATTTCCAATATTTAATGAATCAATGAACTGTTTTAATATTAGTTACTGCTCTAAGAGAACCTTTTTCATTTGTAACATCAATTCATCATATTACCTTTTGTCAACAATTTTCTTTATTCAATACTTAAAACGCCAGATTTCAGTTATTTTATTACATTTTTTTATATTCCAAAATACTGAAAGTTATTTTTAAGGAATATCATTGACATGTAGAAAAATATTTTCACTTCTTTTTGTGGCTTAACATTAGAAAAATTTTATAAAAAATCCATTTTGCTATTAAAAGGAATAATGATGTTATAAATATATATGAAACCATTACTATTAATTTTGTTATAATTCCTCATTTCTTGCGAAATTTTCTTAAAAAGCAAATATTTTCATAATCAAACTGGATTTTACTTGCCTTTGAGATTTAAATTCGCCTCTTAGCAGCTTTATCTATGTATATCTAATTGCGTCTGCATAGGGGCCTGATGACCGAGTGACTAGCACTCTGCCGCAAGTTTCGGATTCGAGTCCAGACGGTGGCATGAATGTTTGTAGTGATTCGGAATCCACTTTAAACTATAAGTCCCGGTCTAATGTAATCGTAGAGCGTTGTCGGGGTAGTGTTACACGCGTCCATTTTATACATATATAATTCTTCCGTACGTGTGTTTGTCATTAAACTCCTCCAAAACGGCTTGACCAATTTTGAATAAATTTTTTGTGTATGTTTGAATGGGTCCCTGGATGGTTTAAATTCACAATTAAACCTGGTAGGTGCTGTTGCAATCATTTATTGTTACGTGTGTTTGTCACTGAATTCCCCCAAACGGCGTGACCGATTTTGATGAAATTTTTTGTGTGTGTTTGGAGAATGGAGAATATTTTTATGTTATTCCTTTTGTTGTAAGTCGCCACCAAAAGGTGCTGCTGTATATCAACTTCTATACCGTTCAACCAAACGCCATGAAAGTTGATAATAATATGTATTATTATTTTTAAGTATGAAAAACATGTTCGCACTATCCGCTTTATTGTTACTTGCCACTAGATGGTCCTGCAGCATTTCATCTCATATATCGTTCAAACAATTTATACAAGTAAAGAGAAATAACACAAATTCGTAAGTATCAAATTTGTATTTTGTACTATAGTAGTAATATTGTTTTTTGACCTATAAAGTTGCTATGAATTGGAGCCGTGGGGGAAAAAACACCAATTTTTCTGAATTCACAATGGTTTGGCGCTCTATTCGACAGACACGAAGGTCAGTGGATTCTAAACCTTGACCTGAGTAGATGCTAATCTCTTGGACGCTATAGTGGAAATAAGAAGGGGGAAAATTCCCCTAAATATTTGTAACCTTGGTAACCGAAATATGTGATTGATTAATTGATTAATTTATATAAGCTATGCATAATAAAAATTTAAAATAAATGTAAACTGGCACGTGAATAGCTGGTGTTTAAGAGTATGCTGGAACGTAAGCTTGTTTGCACGAGCTAAAAATGTTTTAAAATATTAATAGAATTCTATTACAAGTAGAATAAAAAAACATATTTGAACATATTTTCTTTCAGAAAAAATAAAATAGGAATTTTGAATGAGTGGTCTGTGAGTGTTTTGTTGGACAAATTGGAAAATAACAATAACTTTGAATAATTTTGGAAATAAACATGAAACATCATCACCGATCACTAATACAAATTAGTTATTAGAAACAAAATAATTTGGAAACAAGCTCTTTTTTCATTTCAAACGCTAATTAGCTATGCAATTTTCAAACTCCAGCTTACATGGGAAAACGATCTTGCAATTCCA
This sequence comes from Caerostris darwini, assembly GCA_021605075.1. Taxonomy (NCBI): domain Eukaryota; kingdom Metazoa; phylum Arthropoda; class Arachnida; order Araneae; family Araneidae; genus Caerostris; species Caerostris darwini. The sequence goes on along the minus strand of BPLQ01001734.1, from coordinate 135,648 downwards.
ATGATGCCATGAGCACAGGTTTTGGTGCGAGCATGGACACTGCAGACGGAGTGCAGAGAGAGTTTGATAAAGAATTCGGAGTCAGCATGCAATTCAAGGTAATGTAATTATTATTATTATTATTATTTTTTATTTTTTTTTTTTTTTTTTTTTTTTTTTTTGCTGTTAATAAAATAAAATCAGTGACATTTTTATTATTATCAGAATCGGATGAGCCACTGCTCTAAACTTTTAATCAAATTAAATTTTACCATAATATGTATTTTATGATATTCAAATTAAAAATCGATCATTAATTAATATAATAATTTTTTTAATATTAAAAATATTGGATTAAACTGGAACCATAACCCGGAATAAATAGAATGCTTTTCAAATTGAATACCTTACAATTCTGTGTACAACCCGAAAATTGTAAGAACTTTTTCTAAAGGAATTGGCTTATATACGTATTCGTCAACCTTAGGAAAAACGTAGATATTTTTTCGTTTACCGGGCGCAAGTGATAAATCACCAAATATAACATGATTTTATTTCTTTAGTTAATATTTTTTAAGTTTATGAAAAAAACTATTATTTATTAAAAAAATTTAATGAAATGAATAATTTGTTTTATGAAAATGAGTTGTTTCCTTTTTAAAATAGTGTATATTGCTGCTGTTTTTTCTTATTCCACATGGTCGGCAGCAACATCTTCTAGACTATGTCCATGAATCCGTGTTCTAATGGAAGAAGGGAAGGGAGGGTAGCTTCTGTTGTGATGAAGCACCCGTACGTAGAAGTCTGACTGAGCTCCGAGTAGCTGAAGAAGGAGGGCAGTGCCTTTTGGGAGGAATTTTAGAGCAAACTACCTCGCATTTGAGTATCGTATGGGAGAAAACTCGGAAAATCCCACCAGGTAGTCCTACTAAAGAACCAAGATGCTGAACATCACAAACGCCATCTCGTTTTTTGAAGCAATGCCTACAACAAAGCTGCCAGCAGATTGAATCTCAGCCCTATTGCTCACCAGCGGTGCACGTTATCGCTGAGCCACGGGACGGGCGCAGTTTAATTTACGTATTGTTATCGTGTATTTATTGAAATCTATGAATTTGCTTATAATAAGTATTCAACGAATCTTTCCAATGGTTTCTTTACTGTTTATTTATTTTTTATCCCTAAGAAATTGCATCATGGGACGTCTAACATAGGCACTTAATTGACAATTTCATTTTTTTTTTTATTCTAAACATTTTAAATTATTTTTTTGTTTTATTTCTAAAACAGCATCACTTGCGATTATAATTCTTATTGAGAACCAAATGAACGAATACTAATACAATAAGAAAGCGAAATTGATTCAAATTATTTCAAATTTATAATATAACCCTTGTAATTACTTTCTACCCCATATAGCCTTACCTTTTATAAGACGTAGATTTTCTGTTGAACTTTTCTAGCCCGTATATAATCTTTTGTTTGTACCTTATATGGCATAATAAATTTTCTCTCACATGATCTTTGGATCTCATATGGCATCATAGATTTTCAATTTTCTATATATGTCCTTTTGCATTTTCTCACTTATTTGTACATCAAAGTTTATGCAGGACACTTTATATAAGATAAGTTATATTATTAAAGTTACGGTATCTTTCTCGTTTTTTGTAGCTGGATGTTAAACCAGAGCAAGTGGATCAGATAACTCCTCAAGACATCGGCGCGTCCATCGAACACCAGTTTGACAAGCGGAGACACGGCCTGGATTTCTTTTTGAATTTAATCAATCGGGTGCTGGCATTTACCTTCCTCAACGTTTTCAATGCGTACGACTACTTTCAGTTTCTAAAGATATTAATTTTTAAGTAGTAGCTATCTTGTTGCATAGCTTATTAGGATATTGCTTTAAATTATAATAATACAAATCATAGTGATGATTATATATATATATATATATATAGATAGATATATATATCTTTCTTGACGAATTTTCATAAAGAGAGGTTTTTGAAGAAGAAATGAGAAAGTTCTGCGATGAGTGTTGTCGAGTGAGTCGACAAAGAGGATTGTTTTTCTTTTTTCAATTCCTTCTATTAGCTCACACTCTCCCTATACACTGAAGTGACAAAAGTCATGGGATAGCAATATGCAAATTTTCAAATGGCAGTAGCATCGCGTAGAACAGGTATAAATGCGCAGCATCAGAGCTTTCATTTCTGTTCAAGTTATTCATGTGAAGAAGGTTTTGACGTGATGATGACCGCACGACGGAATTAACAGACTTTGAACGCGGAATGTTAGTTGGAGCTAGACGCATGGGTCATGCCATTTCGGAAATCGTTAGGGAATTCAACATTCCCAGATCCACTGTGTCAAGAGTGTGCAGAGAGTATGAAATTTCAGGCATAACATCCCACCATGGACAGAGCAGTGGTCGACCGCCTGCACTTAACGACCGAGACCGGCGACGTCTGCAAAGAGTCGTAAATTCTAACAGACAAGCAACATTGCGTCAAATAACCGCAGAAATCAATGTGGGACGTACAAGGGACTTGTCTGTTAGAACTGTGCGGAGAAATTTGGCTTTCTTGGGCTATTCCAGCAGAAGACCTACTCGAGTGCCTTTACTGACAGAACGACATCGCTTGGAGCGACTCTCGTGGGCACGTGAGAATATCGGTTGGTCTCTAGATGAATGGAAAACCGTGGCCTGGTCCGATGAGTCACGATTTCAGTTGGTAAGAGCTGATGGTAGGGTTCGAGTGTGGCGTAGACCCCACGAAGCCATGGACCCAAACTGTCAGCAAGGCACTGTTCAAGCTGGTGGTGGCTCCGTAATGGTGTGGGCTGTTTTTTTATGGCATGGACTTGGTCCTCTGGTGCGACTGGACCGAACATTGACTGGAAATGCTTATGTTCAGCTACTTGGAGATCACTTGCAGCCATTCATGGACTTCATGTACCCAAACAACGATGGGATTTTTTTTTATGGATGACAATGCGCCATGTCACCGGGCCACAACTGTTCGCGATCGGTTTGAAGAACATTCTGGACAATTCCAACAAATCTGGCCACCTAGATCGCCCGACATGAATCCCATCGAGCATTTATGGGACATCATCGAGATCTGTTCGTGCCCAAAATCCTGCACCATCAACGCTTTCACAATTATGGACGTCTATCGAGACAGCATGGCTCAATATTCCTGCAGAAAGACTTCCAACGACTTGTTGAGTCCATGCCACGTCGAGTTGCTGCACTTCGCCAGGCGAAAGGAGGGCCGACACGATACTAAGAGGTATCCCATGACTTTTGTCACTTCAGTGTATATCTTGTTCAAATTTACAATCGTTCATAAAATACTTTTTATTCATCCACCCAAGTTCAAATACATTTTTTTTAACTTGTAGTGGATGACACTTGATGTTAATACAGTTTTTTCAAATATTAATTCAGTAATTAAATTTAATTAATTAATTTAATTTTTTTTTAAGATTTAAGTTGCATATATCTACCGATAGATGGCGCCAGATAAACTTAAATGAATAAAAATTGTTTATAAAGGACTTTCTGCAATATAATGACAAAAAAGTAGGAATTGACATAATTTTTTTTTTTTTTATAATACTTGTTTTCTCTGAATTGACTGAAAGGGCCAGAGTTTCTGCCCGTTTCCCTTTCTGGTTTCGTGTATCACGCCAAGTGATAATTAAGGTCTGCCGTAATCCAGGCAATTAGATTCGATATAGACTCGAGAACTCTGGAAATCTCCGACCTTCGAGAGAACTGTGCTTGTGATTTAATAGTGCACTTGTGATAAATTTATATTTTAATATTATTTTCTTATACAATAACCCAGATTCTGCATCTGTATTTACATAATGCTTGTAAATAAAAATTAAAGTATTCCCATGAACCTGGAAATGGTCCTTTGCTTGAAACCATTATACATCTAATATAGGCCGAGACTTTACAATATATATATATATATATATATATGGATCAAAAATAATGTGTGGAGTAATTGAAATGGCTGTTGGGATCTCATATTTTTAAATTTCTTTACTAACTTAATTAAGCTTTCTAGAAGTTTTTAACAATCAGTGGAATATAATGATAGATTTTTTTTATGTATACTCAATTTTAGGTCACGAAAGTATTGCGATCAGTACCTGAAAACCATTGATTATGATAACAAATACATCACTCGATACTTCCGTCATATCGATGCCAGAAGGCGTAAACAGGTATGCAAATCACGCAACTTTGTTTGTATCACTTTATTTTACAACATTATATTCAGTTTTATAATAAATATTAATTTAATTTATAACTATCCATCATTATTCATATTTAGCATATCGTACTTGAATAACGTAAATTTATGAAACTCTATAATAATTTTATGCAATTATTAGAATTACTTATTAAATAATTTTATACTTTTCTCAAATAGGGCAAGAAAACGTTATTGCCTCTGAAAAAAGGAGAAAAAACTGAAATAATGCCGCCATTTAAGGTCAAATTTTCCAAGGAAGAGAAAAATGTCGTAGTAAGTATTGCTTTATAAAAAAAAAAAAAAAATAAACACTAACAAGAAATTATCCGATTGGACCAAACTAGATAAATGCCAAGTAAATGTACATAAAACAAAGCAAAATAATAATAATAAATAAAAATTACAAATTTAGAGAAAATGAATTCAGAAAATACAAGTTCAACTAGTGAATCAATCAATAAACCGGTTAACCACCTCTGTTCTTATGTAAGCTGTTACCCGACTTAGCATGGATTTGTAATTTGACGAATGTCCCTCTGCGATATTTCCTAACAGAATAACTCAAAAAAAAAATTTATTTCAAGAAATAATTTATAAAATTAATTAAAAGATATTAATTTTATATCTTTGCACTTTTGCAATAGTATATTATAAAATAATTAACATAAAATTGAATTAGAAAATTTTTTTATTAAAGATACAATTATAAAGTTGGTGGATGCCCCTCGGTGGAGATAACTTCACTTATTACTAGCCAGAATAGCATCATCGAGTTAAATCGACAAGATACGCTTACAATAAGACGCATTTGCTCACCAAATCCTATATGTAGTTTATTGGAGATAGCTCTGGTGATCTCGACGGCCAGGAAAAGTGTTTGACAAGCATGAATACAATCAGCAAAAATGATAACCGTGCATTACTCTGCTTAACATATTTAATATCCGACCAGTGTGTCATGATATTAAGGGAGCGTATAATATAGTTGACGGTGTCTCAGATAACAGTCAAAGATAGTAATTCCTTTTCTCATATGAAATAATTTTGTAGTCTATAAAGTGATAATGTCATCTAGTGTTGAATAATGTTATAATAACAACATGTTAACTTATAACATGAAAATTTAATTTCTTTTTTATAGATTTTTGATACTTTGCGTTTGATTGGAGAGATCATGACTGTTACTATTATATTTGGATTTGATTGGCTATTTTACGAGTTTCTTATGCTCATTCAAAGACATTCGAATGTTACCTACTCTCAAAAAGGTGTATTGAAAGCTTCATTATTGATTTCATATCTCATTTAATATGTGTAGGTAAAGTGATGAATTTTTAGCTTTTATAAGATATGATGGTATTGTTTCATAGGAACAAAACAAGTTTGGGGTACGCCTCTACGAGAAAGAAGGAAAAGAACTATAAAATAAGTTGAACGATAAATCAATTAATTCTTGAATTCAATTTAACGTTCTTCTTTACAAATCGTTAATTATATTAAATTAATAAAAAAAAGTTTAAAAAACGTTATTCACATGACACAAGTTTTAAAAGATTACCAATATTCATCAATATGACCTCTACAGTTTCATCACTCTAATTCATTAGTATCCCATTATACTTAGTATTCATTATTTTGCCCCTGATACTTATTCATTAATATGGGAATCATCACTCTAATTCATTAGTATGCCCATTATACTTATTATTAATCACATAATTATATTAGAGAGTTTTGCATACCGTATTTTGGACGTCCGTTAGCTTTTTCTCCCTAGCGCGCAAGCTCATAGGAAATATTATTACAGATACGCATGCGCAATTTCCTATGAGCATGCGCGCTAAGGAAAAAATGCTAACGGACGTCCAAAATACGGTATGCAAAAACTCTCTATTATTACATTATTCTTAAACATCACAAAATTCTATAACTTTTCCGATTAATTACATTTGCACCTAATTTTTTTAATATTCATATTGCCATATACGCTCAAGAGCCAAAACATTATTACCACCCCTACATTTTGAAATGAACTCGCACTGGAAATGCAATGTTCCAACAGGACAACGCCCCTTGTCACAAGGCTAAAATTGTGTTGGAGTGGTTCCAGGAACATGATGCTGAATTCCAGTTAATGTCCTGGCCACCTAACTCTCCGGATTTCAATCCGATAGAACACATTTGGGATGTCCTGGGACAGCAGCTCAGAGTTCAAAGACCACCAATTCGCAATATCTCGTATTTGCGTGACCGTTGCTTAAACATCTGGTACAATTTGTCTCCGGCTATCTACCAAGCACTTGTGGAATCCATGCCCAGGCGGGTTGAAGCTGCGTTGCGCGCCAAAGGTGGACCAACTCGTTATTGACAGATGGTCATAAGGGAAGATTGAGGAGAACTGAGAAGGCAGGAAATGATTTCTGATTGGCTATCGTTCCATGACGTGAGTGTTTAGTTCCCTGTGAAAATCCGCGTTAAAAGAGATAAACAGTTGAAGCGTTGATGAATTTACAGGAGATGAACACGAATCAAACACGAGGAAAGAGCAACGTATTTTATTACTCATTTTGCTCTGCAATTTTTCCCAACCACTATAAGACAGTATAGAAAAAAATTTCGATATTTATATATCATGCTGTTGATAACTAATCAAATTCATTCATTTTCAAAATGCTTTTAAAGTTACAACATTGATTTCAGTCGAATGGTTTATGGATTTTTATAAATTATTTCCAGGATATCATCACATCAAAATGACGATCTACGGAGACGGCTTCATAGGAAACTTGGTGAGAAGCATCTTGAAAGGATTTGACAAGAAGCACTCCACTGATGAAGTGACAACTACAACAGGTACAGTGCAGAAATCTCTAGGAGTTTTCTGCCAACAGTCATATTTTGGCCAACAATTGGTTCATCTTTTTTTAGACATAATAATTTTCAAGCATAATCACGAACGATTTGCGTAGACATTAGAGAGTTTTTGCATACCGTATTTTGGATGTCCGTTAGCTTTTTCTCCCTAGCGCGCATGCTCATAGGAAATTGCGCATGCGTATCTGTAATAATATTTCCTATGAGCATGCGCGGTAGGGAGAAAAAGCTAACGGACGTCCAAAATACGGTATGCAAAAACTCTCTACTGACAATTAAAGAAAATGAACAAAAAAATTTTATGAACATGAAACTGCAAATTATCGATTTACAAATGAACATTTTCTGCTTCCATTCTAAAACTTTGTTTAAATTCAAAATTTAATAATAAAAATATCACAGTGAATAGAACTTTTACAGATAACAAACAAGTTATGAGAAAATGCTTGATAAATATTTTTAGAACAATGTGCTTTTGTCATTTTAGCCTGTCTACCTCAACCGAAGAAGATGGCAGCTCGGTCCATTCTCATCATGTACGGAATGTTCCTCCTCCTTTTCATACTAATGTTTTTTCAGTCTTACATTTTGAGAATGCGGAGGGCCATTTGCAGTTTCTTCTATCCAAAAGTGAGTGCATGGTTTTCCAGTTCATAATTGGTTCATTATTATTGCCAGTTCATCCTTGTTACTAGTTCATAGTTGAATCATATCATTATTTCAAGTTCATCATTATATCATCTTTGCTTCCAGTTCATAATGAATCATCATAATTGCCAGTTCATCATTATATCGTCTTTGTTTCTAGTTCATAACTAAATCATCATAATTGCCAGTTCATTATTATATCACTATTGTTTCCAGCTAATAACTAAATCATCATAGTTGCCAATTTATTATTGTATCATTATTGTTTCCAGCTCATAATTGAATCATCATTATTGCCAGTTCATTATTATATCGTCTTTGTTTTCAGTTCGTAACTGAATCACCAAAAATTGCCAGTTCGTCATTGTATCATCATTGTTTCAAATCTCATCATTTTTCCAGTTCGTAATTGAATCATCATTGTTTCCAACTCATCATTTAATTATCATTTTTCCAGCTCATAATTGAATCATTATTATTTCTCGTTCTTAAATGAAAATAATGATTGAACAAAATGAGGATGTTTTCTAATATTCTAATTTTTATATAAAATATATTTGGTGTAAATAAGGCTATTTAATAATAATATTTGATTTCTAAAAATAAAAGTGTAAGTACGATGTAACACATTAGAATATTCGACTTGCCGCCTTTCCATATTCCGATTCAAACAATATTTGCAAAAGATTTGAAATGCAAGTTTGTAGGGTTGATTATAACAATATGTCAATACAATTGTCAATACTGGGTCAACATTAACCCTGTAAATACAGTAAACACTAGTAATGCTGGTATAACATTAAAAGTATATCTATCACTATTAAAAGCAAAAATGGACTCATTCCTTAATCGTCCATTTTTTCGAGGAAGTTGCATAGTCTGTACTGCAAACAATTACTGTCATTGGTTAGGTGTATGCAACACTTTTACATGATATACAGTATCTCTAAAATATACAAATCATATGTTCGACAGTTACTGCATAAGCCGCTTTTATGAAAAATTGTTGTTGGCTCTAACACTCAGCTACACTCAATGTTTGGAGGGAACCCTATTTTCAATCGATCCTTTGCTAATGTATGGCCCTCCAGATTTGAGTTTGTAACTTGTAATTTTTAATTGTGACACACCTGAATTTAGCAGAATGTCTTGAAGTACCGACAGTGAAATAGGAATTCTGGAAACATGTGTATATCATATCATCAGAAATATTGCATTATGATTTCAATAATATGGGGCTTTGTTTAAAAACTGTGTAGCGAATTAGACATTAACTGTCTTTTCATTCAGCAACACTAAACAACAGCAACAATGAAACATATTAAACTGTTAATATGCTTTATGTGCTGAATGTTGAAAGAATATGAGGATAACATTATTTTATATTATGCCATGAAGAGTATAAGCTAATCTCAAACATGTTATTTATGTTATCGAATTTGCAATAAAATATAGGTGTTTCCGTCCCGCGCTGCCGGACACTGAAGATTAGTCACAACAACAATATATCCCCCATTATGGTTTTAAGGTTCAAGATATATTAAAAGTGGATACGTGACATTGTATATGTGTCTTTCTCTAATCATGATACCTTTTCAATCTTCTTAATTCATCTGTAATAGAAACTCAAAAGCTAAACATTTAACATAAGCTGTTAGCAAAGTTAAACTATAGGTAAACTTACGTAATTGCTTAAAAGTTCACTGATTAAAGTTAACTTGACTTTGTTGTTGACAAACGCTGACTTGATGACTGTCTTCCGTGCAGCGCGAGAAGAAGCGCGTCCTGTTCCTGTACAACGACCGCCTGAAGAAGAGGAAGTCCTACCTCAAGTTCATGAGGCATCGCGTCCGGAAGATGGCCAGGAGGCAGGCCATAGCGGTCAGTACTTTTAACTTAGTTTTAAGATAAGTGACTTACTAAATATGCGTCTCGTCTCAAAACAGCGATTCGCTTTCTCCCAATACTGCCGAATATGTTGATATTTTAATGTTGATAAGTATAAAAATGTACATATGGATGAGTGCGAATATTCCAGTAAAACCAAAGATATAAAACACTTAGAAGTCTAATTTTTATCCATTGAATTTAAAGGTTTTTTTAAGTAGTACGTAAAATAAAAATTATGAAAAAAAAAACCCTAATTAGTTCTTTTTAGTTTAAAAATAAATATCGTAATTTTATCACATTATAACAATGCATAACAAAATACACGAGGCCTGATGGTCGAGTGACTAGTGCGCTGTCCCTCGATGCCACAAGTTTCGGGTTCGAGTCCCGACGATGCCATGGATGTTTGTAGTGGTTTTAAATCCACTTTAAACAGTAGGTCTCGGTCTTTGCGCTGTAGCTTTTCGATGAATAAACCATGGTAAAATATGTGCTTTCTCAAACTGAATGCTTTCTTAAAACACGGAAGCATTGAAAAATGGGAGTCCTATTTCGATTTTAAGGGATTCAAATGTGTAGGGATACAACTACATTGAACTTGCCAATGTATTCATTCATGTTTTCGCTGTATGCCTCACAGCCACGAATAAATTAAGTTAGTATTTCTCAATGATGAAGGGGAGAACACAAAGGAGTAGGAAAATATGGAGAAGGTTTGGTTTGATTTGTTGCTCTACAATCATTTTGTGCACACTTTAGGCTAATTTGACCGGGACCTACAGTTTAACATTGACTGCGAACCAGTAACAAACATCCATGCCACCACCAGGATTCGAACTTGAAGCTTGTGATACTAAAGACCATTTGGCCATCAGCGAGCGAATATGAGCGTGATATATTTTTTAATGCTGAATAATGATATGTTCTAAATTAATTAGAAAACACACAAAAAAATTAAATTATAATAAAGTTTTCAGAAGAACTGTTATAATTGAGAAAAAAAATCGAAATTCTAACAAGTGAAGCTAAATGCTTTAATTCGATAGCTAAAGGGGGAGGGGGGCTTAAAGTAGTAGGTCCAAAAAATGCTGAATCTGCTAAATATTCGTCGTTTTGGTGGTGATCGACCTTAGATCAAAATGGCATCGATCGAAAAACGCATTGAATATAAAACTATAAAAGAAATTCAAGTGTTTTCCTATTATATTTTTTTAGCTGGACTCCGGAGTATTTTTCACCTTGCGTCATCTGTACCCGAAATACTTCGATTGGTTGAAAAAATTTGGAGTGGGAAAGAAAAAGTGTCTCGTGTGTGGAGAAACAGAATCCAAGAAAACTCCTTTCATAAGCTGCTCTGAAGAATGCCCGTTCTGCTACTGCCCGGAATGCTGGACAGATATGAAGGTGACAAATTACGCTTTGTGTCGTTCATTCTACAACGCAATAATTATGAAAATCCATAATTATTACATAGAGATGCGGGATTTTTTTGTGGAATCAATGAGAAATAGTCCTTAGTAATGCTATAACAACATTTCATTTTCCTTCACAACACTATTTAAATATTTCATTTTGCATTGATGTATAATACAACATTCAGCTTACATTGATGTACAACGCAACATTCAGCTCGCATTAAAATACAACGCAACATTCAGCTTGCATTGATGTTCAACGCAACATTCAGCTTGCATTAAAGGTTTTTTTTTTCAATGCAGCTGGCAAACAGACATGGACGTCTTAGATGCCTTAAGGCAAGCGCTGCACAGATGTTACTCACTTTGCATTACCCAGGGGGCGCGTATTGAAGATAAGCGCGCTTGAAGATAAGCCACGGACGCGGAGCAACAATGCCCCCGCAATGCTCTACTATCCTATTAGACCGGGACCTACAATTTAAAGTGGATTCCGAACCACTACAAACATCCATGGCACCACCGGGACTCGAACCCGAAACCTGTGGTACCGAGCGCCAGAGCGCTAGCCACTCGGCCATTCAGGCCCCGTTTGCATTAAAGTATAACGCAACATCCAGCTTGCATTAAAGTACAACTGAAATAATACCTTAATTTTATTTAAATCTTTCAGGACATGATCTGCCCGGTAAATAGCATGTTTAGGCGATCCAGGTTCGAAAACCTACAAGTCTAACTGAAGGCGCCGTTATCTATGCCATAGTTAGATACAATAATGTCAAAAAGCTCATTAACTTATAGTTAGTATATACAGTTACTTTCTTATTAACTGTTATTATCATTTTGTAATAAAAGTTAGCCAGAATCTGAAAATTGTAGTTGTTACCTATGGTTTTATTGGAATTCAATCCATACAAATTTGGCCACTTACCTTTGGAAACAAAAAAGAACATAATAAACAAATCAAAATAATAAAGGGAAAAGACCAAGAATTCTGAACAAAAACGACTAAAAGGCCTCAAAAACAAGTCAAATGTTCTAAGGATAAAAATTTAAAAAGCTAGAAGCACTCTAATAAAAGCCCGTGTGATCAGAACATGTTTTCTCTGGCCCTCCAGTCAAGAGTACTCAAATCGCCATTCTGTTGTAAGTTAGATTTCAGCCCCGAGCAAACAAGTAGGTGGGCCTCATTCATTTTCTTTATCTTACATAAAAAACATATATCAGAGTTCACAGTCTCTATTTTGGCCAGATGTTCGGCCAGGTAGTCGGGTCAAGTTCTTAATCTGGAGTTGCATTAAAAAGAAGCTAAAAAAAATTATCTGGGTTGTGTCAAAAGGAAGAAAACTCTATCTCGGGCGAAACATAAAATATAGGAGCGTTAGTTGTTAAGAAAAAAAGGTAAATAGCCTCCAATTTAAGATAGTTACCACGACAAAAAAATGTCATAAAATAGAAATCTTAAAAAATATATATATATATATATTGAGCAGAACCAAATTTTTGTTGGCTGATAATCGTAAGAAATACCTAAAAAGTAGAAACCTGAAATTTAGATTGGTATTTATATAAAAGAAAATAATTGTATATGTGTTTGCTTATGATTTATTTGGAGGCCTGATGCCGAGTGACTAGCGCTCTGTGCCACAGGTTTCGGATTTCAATCCCGGCGGTGCCATGGATGTTTGTAGTGTTTCAGAATTCGCTTTAAACCGTAGATTCCTGCATAATATGATCATTGAGCGTACAACTGACAACCCTACCCAGTAAAAAGATGGCATCTGCTGTCTCGAAATCTGCCAGCAGGCAGACGGCCTTGGCCCATCATGGGGCTGTTGCGCCACTGATGACGATTGTTATAATTTATTTAGAACACAATTTATTTTAAAATTAATGTAATGTAAACCTTAATTATTTTAAGTACTTTACGATCTTTAGCCGCATGTGCTGGGTGAATTTCTTATTGAATGGCCTTGAATTTAAATATAATTACCATACGTGGAGGCATAAGTAGGAAATTTTGAGTACTGTATTAAATTGAGCTATGTTGATTTATATATATTTTTTTCTAACAGGAGAAATGCTATGTATGCCTGCCAGACGATGACGATGATTCCCCTCTGTCCGACGATGCCTTTGGCGACGACGACGACATTGAGTGAAATCGCAAAACAGTTTAAATAATCTAAGTTCAGAATTAATAAAGAACTACTACTTTTATTTAAATGAAACTCTCTCTGTCGGCCATGTTTATTATAATCTTTCATTGAAAATCTATTCATGCATTAAATAAACATGATATTTTTGTATCCTTTTATTTTTCTGCAAATAGGTTCTAAATTAAATATAAACATATACATAGTTAAATGACGATTTCAGTTGATAAAAGTAAAATTTAGGGTCTGATATGCGTGTTGTCTTGATTCATTGTTCACGGATATGAATTAAATTATTTCTCAAAATAATAACAAATAGTTAGCTTTCATATTTATTTAAAATTGCCACTGCACAACTGCAACACTTAACACAATTATATGACAATTATTTAGCTAATCATCTTAAAAGCAGTTCATTTAAGCTAGTTCAAATGCACTTTGTACCATCCGTACTGCCTGAAACTCTTCATTCCACACCGCACACTCCCTTTTCTCTTTCTCCCTCTCCTATTATCGGTTTCAACAATCTAACGGGCGAAAAAAAAAAAAAAATTGTAAAGTTCAAAATAAAACATAAGAGTCAACCCGTCCTGGTAAGAAAGATGACGAAAACACGTAGAAGAAATGAATTCGCCAACTTCCGGGTTCTTTTAGTTGTTCACAAATGTTGTTAAGTTGTTGGTGGTTCAAAATAAATCAGCTCTCTTGAATTAATTATTGACTATTTTATTACACATACAAGGAATAATTAAACTTTGTACAATATTTACAAATTAATAGTAATGCCACACATTCTAATCTCTAATGCCATAAGACTTAATTTCTCTCAAAAAACCTCTCACACTTCAAAGATTACCTCTCTCTCTCTCTTGCTTTCCAAGCACGCTCTCAAACTCGCACTTCTTTCGCCCAATTAACTTGGCGTCGCAGCGCCCTCTAACAATCATTCATTCCTCTTTTTTTTCCACAAAAGATCTATTAACTTTGAGTTCGATTATAGATTTTTGTTGGAATGCATGGTGAATCCTTACTATAAGAATGTCTCACAGAGTTTATTGAATGCGTAACATGTGTATATGAAATAGAATCTTAAATATTTGATATTCTTCTTTTTAAATTCACTCTATAAATTACTGGATTATACAAGTATTACTACAATAATATTAATTATAATACAATAATATTAAGTATTAATACAATAAGATTAATTCAAATGGTCAAAATAGTATGCAACTAATTTTATTTTAAGCTAAACACACAAGTTTCAAATGAGTTTCTATGAATTGTTTTCATAAGAATAAGTAAAAAGGGAAATGAAACAAATTATCTAGTCAAAATATTATATATTTTTAAAATGGAAATCTTATTTGCATAAATATTCTATTAAAAAGAATAGTAGTATAAAAAAATAGCTCAACAATATTTCTCTTATCAACGGTATATTAATTAGAATATCCACCCTATTTTATTTACTTACAGTTATGAATTGATGGTAAAAAATCTGGAATCCTATACCCTTTGTGCCAAATGCATCGCCAGAATGCCAAATCGCCAAGTAAACATAATGAATGCCGCAGTTAATTTTTCAGGTAAAACGATATAACGCCAAAATACATCACTAGAATGCTAAGTCGCCAAGTAAACAAGAAAAACGGCTGCCGAAGTTTGGTATGTTTATAAAACGCTATTTCGCCACAATTCATCATCATAAATCGCTATTATGCCAACATTAGTAGCCAAACAGCTATTACGTCAAATTTGATTCTTTAGATTGCTTTACGTCGAATTTGAATCGCTTTAAAGGCAACTATTGCATCTATCCTGCCAAATTTTTATTCTGGAATTGCTTATACGCCAAAATTGATCTTCTTTATCTCAAATTTTTTCACTAAGCGAAATTTTATTTTTAAATTGTCTTTACATCAGATTATATCGCTTTATCGCCCAAATTTTCCCATTATTGTGGCAAAATTTTAAATTGTCTATACTATCATCAAAATATACTACTAATATCAATTATATACTTGGCCTTCGAGTAATGTCCATTAGCAAGCGTAAAAGAGAACGAATTCCGGATGGTGGTATGAGCTACAGTCTTTGCTTTGAAAAAACTAGTAGACTCGTTGGTGGTTAGAATTGAAAGTCTCGCATCGACAGTTGAGTTACCCTGACTGGGGTTTTCTAGGTTTTGTTCGATACGACACTCAAATGCGTAGCAATTTCACCTAAAATAACTTACGGAATGCTATAATCCCTCTCTTTGGAAAAGTTTAACTCTATTCCTTGGAATACAGTGTCCTGGAATCTCTTAATGCTACATTTCATTTGGCAAATTTATAAATTTTAGTAGCTGACTGCTTATAATCCTTATTTCACCTATTTTATAACCTTCAAAAAGTTGTTATTTTTTATCCCACTTAGTCGACAGCAACATCTAGATTCTAGACCAAGTCCATAAACCCGATGACGAGTCATGATAAAGGATAAAAAAAAATGTAGCTTGTTTTTGTCCTTGACCTTACGGCACAAAGACATGCGGCACACAAAGGAAGAAATCTGACTTTACTCAAAGTGGTTATACCTGGGTACCCGTCGCCTTTTAAGACATGTATAGGCTACATTGGGTTATTCTAACACGGATTCCCACGGACCTCTTAAAAAAGTCTGCAACAATATGTAGTCTACATCAATATAGTATACATCAATAACAATATGTTATCTACATCCACAACAATATGTTATCTACATCCACAACAAGCTAATGCTAAGTACATCAATGTAATGTACATCCACAACAATATGTAGTCTACATCAATGTAGTGTGCATCTACAACAATGTGTAGTCTACAACAATATGTAGTCTACAATGTAATGTACATCCACTAATGTACAACCATCCAGCAATATGTAGTCTACATTAATGTAATGTACAACCACAGCAATATGTAATCTACATTGTAGTGTGCATCCACAGCAATATGTAGTCTACATCATTGTAATGTACATCCACAACAATGTGTGTCTACATCCACAAAAATATGGAATATACATCCACAATAATATGTAGTCTACATTAATATAGTGTGCATCTACAACAATGTGTAATCTACATCGATGTAGTGTACATCAACAACAATACATCATATACTTGACTGAAGTGGATTGATAATTTGCACAAGATTGGGAAACTGGTAAGAAACCAGACAAAAGCTGGGATTGACACAATAAGCCTATAAGCCGGAAAATGCTTCCATTACACTCGAGAAAAAGGGAAGGAGGAGGTGAACTTGCCCCATTTCCCTGGTGGTTCCCACTAAGTGTACTGAATCTACTGCATATGTGCCATTCTAATGGCGAACGACTTCAGGTCAAAAGAGGCAATATTCAAAAACGATAATCAAGGCTACACTAGTAGAATTTTTTCCGCTATTTTACGTGATAGTTTAATTAGTTTGATTTTCAAACCAAAATTTGAGAACTGATAGGATTTTTAGTACTGAAACCTTTCTACTTAAAGAGATATTGGTTAACGTAAGATTAAGTTTTCCTTTTTCTGTAGAATTCCGAAACTTATTAACCTTTTAGTCGAAAAGAATTTAAATCCGAATCTTTCATAACGCAAATTCATCGCTATCTACTGTGCCAGAGTGAAAGCTTAATAATAGAAGTCTTTTATAATGATGCCAAAAAAAAGAAAAAGAATATAATGTTGGTGCTGAAAAACAGTAAACCTAAATAATAATATAACTACACTTACAGCATCAACAAGCATAAATCTCAAAATTCCGATAGAAGGCAAGATAAAACTAAACGTGCATATGATCCGGAAATCAGAATAGAACGTGGAAATGTGTTAGAATCTAATGTGATTTAAAATTCTGATAGAATGTGATGTGACCAAGAACTCTTGAGGAATCTGATCTAACAAGGTTTCTAAATATTTAAATCAAGTACAACAATATTCTGGATAAGTTAGGTATGATTACTTATTTTATAAGATACTTTAACAAATGAGATTTCAGTATGTCATTAAATTTTATGTTTCGTAATGCTTTTAAATAGATAATGTAATATATTAAGTGTTAATAGCAAGAATAGGATAACATAAAATTGATTATGCATTCTAACTAACTAACTTGCAAATTAAAAAAATTCGATTACAATAAACGATCTATAAGATCGATTTTTTTAAATACATAAAAATTATTTTTTTTAACAAAATTTGGAAATATTTTAATTAAAAGTTTAGGAAATAGCTATATATTTTTTTTAATTTAAAAAATTATTTTTTTTAACAAAATTTGGAAATATTTTAATTAAAAGTTTAGGAAATAGCTATATATTTTTTTTAATTTAAAAAATTATTTTTTTTTGGAAATATTTTAAAAAAGTTTAGGAAATATTTTAATTTAAAAATTTAACAAAATTTGGAAATATTTTTAATTAAAAGGGAAATAGGAAATATTTTATATATTTTTTTTAATTTAAAAAATTATTTTTTAACAAAATTTGGAAATATTTTAATTAAAAGTTTAGGAAATAGCTATATATTTTTTTTAATTTAAAAAATTATTTTTTTAACAAAATTTGGAAATATTTTAATTAAAAGTTTAGGAAATAGCTATATATTTTTTTTAATTTAAAAAATTATTTTTTTAACAAAATTTGGAAATATTTTAATTAAAAGTTTAGAAAATAGCTATTTTTTTTTTTTAAATTTAACATTGGAATAGCATTTTTTTAAAAAAAGATTAATTTAACTTCCCAACATTTTTAATCTGAAAAATTATTTTCGTGAATTTCTCATTTAAACAATAAAAAACTTTTACAATGAAGATTTCATTATGTTGTATTATTGACCCAGCACATTTCGTCAAAGCGGCGATATGTAGTATTTTTCGATCGCCTCTTGTTCCAAAGGCAGTAAAAATGAAAAGCAAATAATTTTTTTAATTTTTTTAAATATAAACTTTAAATCCAAATGCAATTAAAAAAAATTAATTGACAGTGACAAAACTTATATTTGAATAATGAATGAATGTGCGAAAAAATGAAAAACGTAAACATAGTTCCAACTATTTATTTTTCAAGTACAATGAAAGTGTGCAGCTGTAACTAGGGATTGCAATATCGGACCAAAAGTTCAATACCGGTATTCGGTATTTTTTAGATCTTAATACCTGGATACCGGTTTTAATATCGGTAGTAGAAATTTTAGAAAAAGAAAGAAAACACAGGTGTTTTTTGTTTTATTTGCAGTTTTATTAGAGAATGTAAATATCACAAAAAAATTTGTAACTTATAAATTATAACAGTATATAAAAGAATCATCATATTGGTTTAAATCACAAAAAAGTGTAAATATCACTGTTCAGTCTGTGGTACTACTACAAATTTTTGAAATGTGATCTTAAAAAACATAAATCGAAGTATTATCAACAGATTTTTTATGTTCTTTAAAGTTATTATTATTCATTATTATGGGATATTATTATGAGTTATTATATATAATAAATCTGAAAAATATTTTGAACTCTAAAGTATGATATGCAAATACAATGTGAATAACGAACTCACCAATTTAAAAAATTTCGAAATATTACACACTTTTTTCACAACTACAACCTTCATTTTCAAAGATAAGGATTTCTAGTTTTCAGATAAGAATTCACAGATAAGAATAATAATAACATAAGAATTCTACATTTCAAGTAAATGCCGAAAAAACGGTATTTAAACTTGTGAATACCGGTATTACGAAATTGTACAAATGGCTCAAAATACCGGTATTGCAATCCCTAGCTGTAACATATACCTACCAGTGGTATTAGCTAAGAATAAGAGCGGAGTACGAAATTTTGTAATAAATGAAGCGGTGGACCCAAGCGAGGACCAGTGTTAAGCCCATAGTAGACCAACAAAGAAGAAGCGAGATCATCCAATTTAAAGTGATACTAATTATATAAGTAGTCTATCTGGGAAAAACTATAATAGTTGATTTTTTTGTATATAGAAAATACTACGGTTTCAGATGCAAGATATATAATCATGTTTTCAATCTGTTAAATTCGTGTTTGATAATACAAATTTACTTTGCGATTTTATGTCTTTTTGCCATATTCAAGACTTGACAATTTTAATTGTAACAATCAAAAGAAATACAACCATACTTGATTTTATAAACAATAAACAATATTTGATTTTATAGGAATTTGTCGAAGTATGTTGCTTGTTATCTGCAGTTTTAAGTATGGAAATCATTTTGTTTTTTAATTCGCCCCGATGGGAACAAAAACGCGATTTTGCATAAATTTACTAAAATATATTAATATAACGACTTTTAAATGTTTATTTTAATTTGAAATATTTCAAAATACTAATAATAGTCTATTAATAACATGACAAAATAATAATTTATAAAATTTCATGTAAAACATTCTTAGTTAACACATTTTAGAATTGATATTTTTAAAAAAATAAATTTTCTGGAGAAAATAATAATATTTCCAGTAATAATTTCCTATAATAATTATTTCCAGTTGTTATCTCCTAACTAGAAAATACTTTTGAATTCCTTTTTTTTTTTAATCGAAAAATAATCAATTTTA
Source organism: Caerostris darwini (assembly GCA_021605075.1). Lineage (NCBI taxonomy): Eukaryota > Metazoa > Arthropoda > Arachnida > Araneae > Araneidae > Caerostris > Caerostris darwini. Next base: position 115,795 of record BPLQ01001734.1, on the reverse strand, counting down.
ATCGAAATAAAAACCTTTTCAAAAAGCTAAAAACTTCAAATGTTTTAATAGCATTAAAAAAATCGATATTTTAATTGAAATTAGTTTTTAATCAAATTTGAAAATCCAAAAATTGAAAAGTATTTTAAATCAGTCCGATGATTCCTTACATTTAATTTCTATATTCTAACAGTTTAAAATTTTACAAAACTTAAGAAATTTTGATTAATTAAAAGTTTATAACTGGACAAATATATTCATTCAGCTTGATTTCAATTTTAAAATGTTACATAAAATTAATGCATCTAAACAGTTTTAAATAGTGTCTTTTTTTTTTCAACTATAATATTAACTAGAAGATAAATTTGAGCAAAGCTGTTTACCATTTTCTTGACCCTCTACAAGTATTATTTGATCAGCCCCTATTTCGATTTAGTATCCCAGCCCCATTGAAAAACTACGAATATAAAATTTACAAAATCAATTGAAAATTAACTCACCTTGTGTTATTGCAGTTTCTCAAAGATACAACTTCTTTGGTTCTGAAGCACGATCAATGTAGATCTTCACTTACTTTATAAATCCAAAATTTCTTTACTGTCCCAGGTCATAATCTTCACATCCTTTGGATATGAAAACTAATATTTTTTTTCAGTTAGAATTATTTCACATTTAAATTGATCACAATTATCAGCCACTATCAATAATAAATGCTCATCATTTTGTGATTGAAAAGACGGCATGGTGTAAAAGATGCACGATAATGTAGTAGGTAGTAAATCTTAAGTCCACATTAATCATTTAAAATAAAAAGGCATGGCTCTGGTTGCTGATTCAAAATCATTTTTCTAGTTTTAGTTCTTTAATAATTAGTTATATTAAATTTAATATAAATGGCCGAGCGACCTGATGGATCGTAATTTGGCGTCTAAACTAAGAGAGCTTAGTTCGAAATCAACAATTGATTTCCTACCCAGTGCTTCTGTATTCTGTGCCCTACCTGATGGGCAATTGGCTAGCGCTCTGGCCGTTGGTACCATAGGCTTAAGCTTCGAATCCTGGCGGTGGCATGGATGTTTGTGAGTGGTTCAAAATCAATTTTCAACTGTAGGTCCTGGACTAATTAACCCTAACTGAGTGTGCAAAAAATGATCGTAGAGCGACAAACTAAAACTGTATTCTGTGCTGGATATGGGTTTGCTAAATCGGCAAGATGCTTTTTTTTAACATACCTAACATACTTTTGAAAAACCATTATTGATGTTAGGTTTTAACTGATTAGTATTTTTTTCCACGAATTGTCTTGATGGAAATTTAATTGAATTTGTCTTTAATAATCAAGTGTGCAACATGGAAAAGTGTTCAATATTTTATTCTGCATCCACATTACAATAATAAAGATCCATATCTTCTTATTCATTGGCGTAACTGCCCTATGGTGGGACAAGGCCGTCTGCCCCCTCGCAGATTTCGAGGCGTTTTTCTTTTTGCAGTGAAGGGTTATCAGCCCTACCCCCACAATGCTCTACGGTCATATTACACTGGAACCTATCGTTTAAAGGGGATTCAAAACCACTACAAATATCCATGCGTGTGGGGCCTGTTGGCTGAGTGGCGCTCGATACCAACGGATTCGGGTTCGATTCCCGATGGTGCCATAGATATTTGTAGTGGTTCGCAATCCACTTTAAATAGTAGGTTCCAGTCTAATACGGCCGTAGAGCATTGTGGGGTAGTGTTACTCGCGTCCGTAGCATATCTTCAAGCTACACGTGCCCCCTGGGTGGTGCTAAACGTGTAACACCGGTGCAATCCTTGCTTATGGCACAAAGATTAACTGTCTCTATATTGCTAGCTGCATTAGAACAACAACAACAAATATCCATGTTACCGCAGGCACTCGAACTCGAAACCTGTGGCACCGAGCGGCAGAGCAGTAGTCACTCGGCCATCAGGCTCAACGATCAATATAGGATAGATAAAATATTCTTGGGTAGAATTTTAAATTGCCATTCCTGACTTGATTTAATTAATATTATTTAAATATAAACAAAGTGGAAATTCTTTTATAAATAGATGAAAATAAACTTTGGAGATGAAGATTAGTTTCTGTGCAAGAATAATAGTAAGGCGTTTTTAATGGATATTTATAGTTTTGTTTGATAGGCTCTTATAAAATAGTTGATGGATTAACGTTTTAATCATAGAAAAGATTTAACGGTACTAAAATCTGTGCAATTTTTTTTAATTAAAATGTTTAAATAAGCAATTTTATCAATTTTTCTCTTCGGTTATTTCCGTGCAGTAAATTCTCATGCATCAACAAAACCTTTGTGTGTTTCTTCGTATTTAAGAAAGGGAATAAATTTCTTGGGTTCGCTTCAATATCATGCTTTCTCCACATTTTCTGCTTTTTTTTTTATCCAAGCCATCGTGGAAAGCTGCAATTTTTTTCGGCAGTAAATTTTACACTATCTGAAAACCTTTACTCAATAAATAAAAAAAAATTATCAATAAGTTAACAAAAAATATCAATAAATGTAAATAAAAAAAAATAACACAGCAAACATCATTTAAGTACATTTATTAAAGGATCAAAATTAATAATAATCAAAAATAACCAATTTTTAATATGGCTGCTATATTATGTGATGTAAATTTGATTCCAATATTAAAGTCTCGTGTGTATTACTTTAGTTACCATAGACCAGTAATTATTAAGTTTTGCTTAATTATAAATAAATTTACACATTTATAACTTGTTTCTTTTTTTCAAACTGCTTTCCCTGAATCTGAAAAAGGATGGATATTTTGCAAACTCTGAGGTCATGACCATCACTACACATTTTCTTTTACTTTATTTTTTTTATTATATGCAATATGACCCCTAAATATGCAATGAACAAAATGCGATAGTTTTTTTAAGGTTACAGTCATATAATTTAGTAGATTCAAAATGTCATGTATATAAAGGCTAGAGGCATTATGATTTATAGCACCTGTATCACAATTATTGTTTTTTTAAGGCTCTGCTTTAACTAAAAGAATATATCAAAATTGTAATTGTTGCCTTTTTCTTTCTTCAATAAAACAAATAGTTAGATAGTTAAAATTTAATAAATTAAAGTTCATCATTCATTAATCTCCTTTTTTTTTTTTTAATTTATAATTGATAGTTTCAAAGGAATAGTCTACATAGAAAAAATTAAATTTCATAATTATGAGTAATGACCATTCAACGTTGTATTATATAAATAATGAACATCTGCTAATATGGATATACTTAAAACTCGATGAAACCCTTTTTGCAATTCCTTTAACGCTGTCAGAAGAGTATCACTGGAATATAAACATTTTATTACTTCTGGTATTAACGGTATTTCCGTTTCTTTAATTTATTATTCGTTTTCGTTCATATATTACCTCTCTCAAATTGCAAAGTGATGCATTGTAATAAAAACATTAAAGGAATTTTGTTATCTTGGGTTTTTTTTTTTTTTTTTTTTCTAACATGATACATTTCGAGTCCAACTGAAGTAAAAACAAGTAATATAAAAAAAAAAAAAATTTAAAGTCAATTCCTACTTTTTTTCACTATATTACAGGAAGGCCTTTATAAATAATTTTCATTCATTTTTTTTTAAGTTTATCTGGCACCATCTATTGGTAGATATATGCAACTTAAATTTAAAAAAAAATAAAATTAATGAATTAAATTTAATTACTGAATTAATATTTGAAAAAACTGCATTAACATCAAGTGCCATCCACTACAAGTTCAAAAAAAATGTATTTGAACTTGAGTGGATGAATAAGAAGTATTTTATTAACAATTGAAAATTCGAACAAGATATATATAGGGAGAGTGTGAGCTAATAGAAGGAATTGAGAAAAAAAAAAAAAACAGCAATCTCGAGTTATAGCAAAATAATAAAAGCAAATACATACGATAAAAAGAATAAAAGCAAATGTGTTAGGCTATATTTCAAATTTAATTAAAAATGTTTTGATCATTTAAAATTAAAAAATATAGAATACATTAACAAAAATACTCAAACACGACCGTTTCAAATTTCAAAAGTAAAAAATTAAGAATAATAATATCCAGAAAAGAAGCTAAATTAAAATCAGACGATTTTTTATATTATTGCCAATTTGCAGTTACATTATTTTAAAAATTGAACAATATATATTAAATGAATAATAATATTTGATAATAAAATAATAATAATTAATAATTAAATGAATAAATTAAAATCAGACGATTTTTTATATTATTGCCAATTTGCAGTTACATTATTTTAAAAATTGAACAATATATATTAAATGAATAATAATATTTGATAATAAAATAATAATAATTAATAATTAAATGAATAAATTAAAATCAGACGATTTTTTATATTATTGCCAATTTGCAGTTACATTATTTTAAAAATTGAACAATATAAAAATGAATAATAATATTTGATAATAAAATAATAATAATTAATAATAAATGAATAAATTAAAATCAGACGATTTTTTTTTATATTATTGCCAATTTGCAGTTACATTATTTTAAAAATTGAACAATATATATTAAATGAATAATAATATTTGATAATAAAATAATAATAATTAATAATTAAATGAATAAATTAAAATCAGACGATTTTTTATATATTATTGCCAATTTGCAGTTACATTATTTTAAAAATTGAACAATATATATTAAATGAATAATAATATTTGATAATAAAATAATAATAATTAATAATTAAATGAATAAATTTAAATCAGACGATTTTTTATATTATTGCCAATTTGCAGTTACATTATTTTAAAAATTGAACAATATATATTAAATGAATAATAATATTTGATAATAAAATAATAATAATTAATAATTAAATGAATAAATTAAAATCATACGATTTTTTATATTATTTCCAATTTGTAGTAACATTATTATAAAAATTGAACTATATATATTAAATGAATAATAATAATAGTTGATAATGAAATAATAATTATTAACAATTAAATGAATAAAAATAATTAATAATTGAATGAATAAAATAATTAATAATCATTAATTAATTAATAATTAGTTATGAGGAAAATATTATTAACTAATTATTAATTAATTAATGATCAGCAAATGAGAAGAAAGAGCAACGTGAATATATGAATATTTCTCCCATATAAAACTAAATTAATTAATTAACTTTAATTAATGAATTAATATTTGAAAAAACTGTATTAACATCAAGTGTCATCCACTACAAGTTCAAAAAAAAATGTATTCGAACTTGAGTGGATGAATAAAAAGTATTTTATGAACGATTGAAAATTTGAACATGATATACATAGGGAGAGTGTGAGCTAATAAAAGGAATTGAATAAGAATGAAAGAAGTTTAAGTAATGCTTAGTAATGTAATAAATGCATAAATACTTTGGCGTGAGATCGATATAACTCGATGAAACCCTCTTTGCAATTCCTTTGATTCACTGGAATATAAACATTTTATTACTTCCTGTATTAAAGGTATTTCCGTTCGTTAAATTATTATTCCTTTTCGTTCGTGTATTTCCACTTTCAATTCACAAAATAAAAACATTAAAGGAATTTATTCGTTATAATAATAAAAACATTAAAGGAATATCGATGCATCACATTTTTTTAAGATAATTCACTGTTAGTCCGACTGAAGTAAAAGGGGGAATGAAAGAAGTTTAAACTATGCTAAGTATTATATGGTAAGTACGTAAATACACAGTCCAGCCACATTAATGTGACTACCTGTCAAAAGCCAGAATATACACTCTTGTATATTCTGGCTTTAAGTGGAGTGTGGAATGTGGTATTAAGTGGTATTTAAGTGGGATTCTTTATATACACTCCATTGCAATGTGCTGCCACCTGCCTGTTGTGATTGGTTATTTCACGGCGACGTCGAAAGTAGGTGGTGGTCACATTAATGTGTCTGGACTGTGTATTTTGGTGAGAGTTTGTTACAAAAGAGTAACAAATCAAAGCAATTAGCATAATTATCCGTTAGTCATAAGGCAAAGTTTATATAGGTACAACATGATAATGCAAAACCTCATTTTCGTGATAATAATCAAGACTTTAATGCTTAAATTTCTTCAAATGATTGGTTTATTTAATTTAAATCAATAACCGATCAGTCCTTACTTAAACGGAGCTTGATTTCAGATCTAGGATTCTTCTATTCAATATCTTCAGCAAATGCAATTGATGAACTGATTGAATGTGTTCAAAAGGCTTACAATGAATTAAAAATATGCATAATAATACACTCAAGAGCCAAAACATTATGACCACCCCTACATTTTGCGATGAACTCGCCAGGATGGCGTGGAAGGCACGTGATCAGGTGGAAGTGGTATTTAACTGGTATTAAGTGGTGGTATTAATCCATGCCAAGGCGGGTTGAAGCTGTGTTGCGCGCCAAAGGTGGGCCAACTTGTTATTGACAGGTGGTCATAATGTTTTGGCTCTTGAGTGTAGTTTGTAATGCAATCAATTATATAAGAAATTTCAGTAAGATTTTTCATATCAACAAATCAAACCTTTGACGTAACAAGCGTTTGCCAATGTATTTAATGAGCTCCACAAAGCTTAAGTTCTACTTCGGTAGATATATTCTTATATTTTAACTTCTTTATATTTTGACTTTTAAAATTGTATTCTATCAATAAACTTACTTTATATAACTGAAAATACATACACAGTGGCTCCCAAAAGTATTCGTACACTTATGATTTTGATTGAAATAGGGCTCTATCCGTTAATTAAAATTAATATTTCCGAATGACTATTTAATTATTAGATCTATAATCCATTCCTAACAAAACTGCATGAAATATTTTTAAAACACACTAAATTGATATAATGACATTGTTATGACATATTCTAACGTGCCATATTCTATACATGACATATTATATATTCTAACATTTTGATATATTGTATTTTTAAAACATACTAAAAATTTACTTTTAAGGAATCGATAATCAAAAAGTTACAAACATTTTATCTCACAAAAGTCTTCGTACGCTGAAATATTTTTGGATAAAATCAAAATTAGAATTATCGTTTCCCGCTTTTTTTAATTTTTACATTGTGGGGGCATTTCAAAAATCGTTTGCTTTAATTTTTGTTTGTTTACTTCATAATATTCTATTTATTATTTAAAAATGGGTCGCAGTCGTAAAGAAATTACAAACAGCATTCGAAAATTGATAATTTTTCACCATAGTAGTGGTAAATCAATTCGAAATACCGCTAAAATAGTTAATTTATCCCATTCTACAGTGCAGTATGTGATAAAACGTTTTAAAGAAGAAAATAGGATTGAAAACAAGGTATGAAAAGGTCGACCGAGAAAGTTAACTAAACGTGATAAGAGATTTATTATTAGAAAATGCACTCAATAATCCACATTTGAGTGCTGTAAAAGTTCCTGCAGAATGTAATGAAAAGTTTTCTACTTCAATTTCACCTGAAACTGTTTGACGAGTTCTCAGAAAAGCTGGATTACATAGACGTTCTGCCCGTGAAAAATTTTTTGTTAGTGCGAAAAATAGAAAGCTTAGCCTTTTATTCACAAAATTAATGATAAATAAACCCGAAACGTACTGGAATAAAGTCCTATTTGCTGACGAAAGCAAATTTAACATTTTTGGTTCCGATGGTCGAACAACTGTATGGAGAAAAAAAACGAGGAACTTCATTCTAAGAACTTAGTTGGAACAGTTAAGCGTGGCGGTGGAGGTGTTCTTGTATGAGGGTGCATGTCAGCATCAGGACTAGGTAATTTGGTATTTATTGTTGGCATAATGAATCATTCTCTTTATTCTTTAAATATTTTAAGAGACAATTTAAAATTATCAGCCCAAAATTTGGGTATTGGAAACAATTTTATTTTTTATCATGATAATAATCCTAAGCATACGGCTCTTAGCGTTCGCCTGTGGTGTCTCTATAATTGTCCACAAGTTTTGAAAACATCACCTCAGTCGCCAGATTTAAACCCCATAGAACACATTTGGAGAGAACTGGGGGTTAGAGTACGAAAACACAACATCTAAACGAAAAGCGAACTAAAAACAGTAATGATGGAAGAATGGATGAACACTGATACAGAAGTTACAAAAAAAACTAGTAAAATCTATTCCCAGACGTTTAAAAGCTATTGTGGATGCTGAAAGATATCCTACTAAATATTAATTTAACGAAAAATGAAAATATTTACTCATGTGTAAAAATTTTTTTTTAAGTGCACGAAGACTTTTGTGAGATAAAGATTTTATCATTTTTTGATAACTAATATCTTAAAAATAAACTTTCGCTATATTTTAAAAATATTTCATGTAATTATATTAAGAATAGATTATAGATCTTATTATTAAAATCTCATTAAGAAAGTTTACTTTTAATTATTGGATAGAGATCTATTTTACTGAGAATCGTAAGTGCACGGACACTTTTGGGAACCACTGTAGATATTCTGATAGAAGTATAAAGTACTCGTGAAAGTATGATACCAAATACAATTTGCTAATTAATTATTGCCACTTATTATGATGGCGTTAAAAAATACCAAAAATGTGGCAACTGTCCTGACATCGACTTTAGTCTTCCTCAGGTCTTTGATTGCCCAGCTGTTCCAGCTACCATGCATTGTCTGGACCAGGGGTCTGCAAATTTTTCGGCCTTAGGACCATATTGTTTACTCCAGTAAGTACCAAGGGCCAAAACAGTTTTAATTTCTCTGCCATTATCAATGAGCATACGCTTGCTCAGGCAATCTATTGTTATCATTGACATCAATCTATTAATCATTGACAAACTATTATCAGTGAAAAATCACAATTACATAAATTTCATTAGTATTTTTTTTACAAGTGGATACCCCGCGGCTTCATTCGCGTTAATTTAGCTTTCACGTTCCTGAGGGATTTTCTGGATAAAAATAGTATGTTTGATTCAGGATATATACATTCCAAACATAGGGCGTGAATGGCCGAGTGGCTAGCGCTCTGGAGCTCGGTACCACAGGTTTCGGGTTCGAGTCCCGGCGGTGCCATGGTTGTTTGTAGTGGTTCGGAATCCACTTTAAAAAGTAGGTCCCGGTCTAATAGGATCGTAGAGCGTTGCGGGGACATTGTTACTCCGCGTCCGTAGCTTATCTTCAAGTTACACGCGTCCCCTGGGTAATGCAAAGTGTGTACATCTGTGCCGAACTTGCCTTAAGGCATCCAAAACGTCCATATCTGTGTTTGCCAGCTGCATTAGAAAGAAAAAAAAAATTCCAAACATCGACATACATACATCTGCGATACTCTTTACCCCAACATAACTACCGAGGGATGTTCACTAGTTTATAATGTTAGTGGGATTCATTTTTATTATTTGTTAGTTGTTATGCTTAAGTTAAATTTTCTGCGTATTATGCTAGTTATTAAGCTTTACCTAGCAAGTCAATAAAACCGAGTTATTATCATTCTGTGTTTTTTATCCAACTTATTACAGCAACAATAAGCTATTCACTGTCGCGGGCCGGATTTGGCCCGCAGGCCGTAGTTTGGAGACCCCTGGTCTGGACCATACCTAAGGAAAAGGACGTTGTTTAAACGATGTCCTAAATAACTTAAAATTATTTAATACATTTTATCTTCCTTTTTTTTCATCCCACAACAAATTCGATTTTTTTTTTTTTTTAATTTTATTTATCAGAATAAAAAATTAAATTTCTACAATAAAGAGTATAAAACAAGTTATATAAATTTATTTAGTAATTATTATTGTAATTATAAAACAGTATTTAATTAAAAAAATTGTATGTCTATAGTTTATCTCATAGTTAAACTGCCCTTTTTTAAATTACCTTACATTATCAAAAAGTCATTTTTTTTATGTTTTTGCATTTATAATTTATAGTTTTCAATCGTTTTGACAAAAATAAAAAAATAAAATAAAAGATTACTTTTCGGGGGAAAAAAAATTCAAAAAAATATATATTTTTTTTTTTTAAATCTCAAAAGAGTCATAATTCGACCGGAAATGGATTATTTCATTGGACTACTTCATTGGTTTATTGTTTTATATCCTACTATTCATAATTCCCTCCCCCACCCCCAAAATTTAAAGTGGTTTAATCCGTTCTAACGTACTTTCTAAGAATCCTGCCTTAATTGGACCATTTTTTTTTTTTTTTTTTTTTTTTTTTTTTCTTTTATTTTGTTGGAAAAAATAATAAACTGGCGTATTTTGTGAATCCCCATTCGTGCCTTGACAAATAGAATATGATTATTTTTTCTTAATGTAAGTGGCAAACTATTTTTAATGTTTTCTTTATTTTTTGACTTAGAGGCATCGAAAAAAATTAAGCGATCCGTAGCGTTCTGTGCGTTGTCATACAATTATCATTGAAATCCTTTGGTAAACTAAAATAAATTTTAATATAAATAAAAATCAGTTTATTTTTTTAATTATTCAGATGTTTTAATAACATAATTTATCAATAAATAACGATGATTATTGAAATCGAAAGTATCGGATTTTTAATTTTAAATGGCTTAGATTTTTTTTTTTTTTTTTTTTTTTTTTTTACTAAGGTAAGTACGAAGAATTCTTACTTTAATCTAACAACGATTTACTAAACTATTTCAGAATATTGTTAATTTGAACTATTTTAACATAATTAATGTTAAAATTTTAATTTTTAACATTTTTTTTTTAATTTTTAATTTATTTTTTAATATAAATATTGTTTTAGATCACAGAACGTAATTCAAAAAATTGTTTCTTTAAAATCAAACTACTAAAATTTATTTTTCTGCCCGTGAGCCTGAATCGCCGAGTGGCTAGCGCTCTGCCGCTCAGTACCACAGGTTTCGGGTTCGAGTCCTGGTGGTGCCATGGATGTTTGCAGCGGTTCGGAATCCACTTTAAACAATAGGTACCGGTCTAAGATGATCGTAAAACGTTGCGGACGTATTGGTACTCCGCGTCCGTAGCTTATTTTCAAGCTACATGCACCTTCTGGGTAGTGCCAAGTGAGTAACGGCGGTGCCTGCCATAAGGCATCAAAGACAACTGTCTAAGTGTTTGCGAGCTGCATTAGAAAAAAAAATTTCTCCACGTAGTACACTGTCATCATGTTATGTACATTAATAAACTAAGTTTTAATTTTAATTAAGTATTTTATATGATCTATTTAATTTCTGTTTTGATCTATTTCCTAAAAACTCTATATATGGTTTGGTTTGTCGCTCTACGGTCATTTTGGGCCCAAGAAGGCTAAAGAGGTCGGGACCCATAATTTAAAGTGGATTCCGAACCACTAACAAACATCCATGGCACCATCGGGACTTGATCTCGAAACCTGTGGTACCAAAGGCGGGAGCGCTGCCACTTGGCCAGTAGACCGTGGTCTATATGTGATATGCGTATTTTTAATGTAAGTCAAACCAATTGGTTAGTAAATACAATATACTAGTAGATATGATAAAAAAATTTGCGGTTTTCAGTTAATATAGGATGATATTCATTTTGATATGTTTTGTTGAGAAAAAATGGCAAAAGTTGAAAATCTTAATTGAAAGATACTTTAAGTCTGTCAGTCCATTATACAATCTCAGTTTTCATAGTTTTCATATCTGAGGGGAGTTTTTTCAATTTTTCTCCCCTACAATGCGCAAATGCGAGATAGTTCCCCCTGAAAGTCTTTTCGGAAGGCACTGCCCTCCTTCTTCAGCGACTTGGAGCCAAGTCAGACTTCTACCTACTGGTGCTCCATCGCGACAGAAGCTGCCCACCCCCCTTTTTTCCCCTCCTTTCATGAGACCACACGGATTCTTGGACTTGATTCAGATGTTGCTGTCTACCAAGTGGGATAAGAAAAAAAAATAATTGAATATTAGCAATAAAATGAAATTGTGCAAATTTATGAAAAAAGTTTTAAAGTTCGGGGTTTTTTGAATGAAAGCATGTCACATTTTAGAATTAAAGAGTATGTTGTTTCACCTTTGAAAAAAAGATTATCATTAAATATACAATAATTAATTTTTAAAATACTGCATGTTTTCTGAAATTTTAGAAGCATTTTCTTTTCTTCTAATCTAATAAAACATGCTCTACGTTGATTGGAGGTCTAATTTTAATTGAATTGCTTTCAATATTATAAAGAGTCTGAAACTTGCTATACACATTAAAAATCATATTTTAAAATATTTATATTAAAGTTAATGAATTATGTGGTATTCTTTGGTTGTCAGTAGTATTTCTAAAGGATTATCAATTTTCCTTTCAATGATGTTTTTTTTGAACATCAGTGACCATCGTTATGTATGTCACGAATGTGTATGGAAAAGAACATTGCATTCAGGAACGAATTTTAGAAGTAAAGTGTCCTGTGGTAAAAAAAAAACAACCCTACAACTCCCCCCAGTCAGTTTGGCTATCGTAACAAGACACCTTTGTACATGTTGCCACAATCGCCATCGAGTTTCCACAATAACAGTGGCTCAACTGACTTCATCAGCGGATTGTAACATGCATTCTAGTTTCTCACATTACGTTTGGGCCACGATTCGGTTATGCCGGGTAGCATTTGAGGAGATTATTTTTCAATCTATTGACTAGCATTTGAAGAGTGCGTACTCTCCACTATCCTACTCACTGAATATTTTCAAGGGACGTTATGTGAAAGATGTAATTAATTGCCTTGTATTAATTTGAAGGAATCGAAATTGCCTGACTCGTGGCTCAGTGGTAACGTGCGCCGCTGGTGAGCATTAGGCTGAGGTTCAATCCGGTGGTGGCATTGTTGTAGATACTATCAAAAATTAGGGATTCAAAGACATTTGTGATGTTCAGCATCTTGCCTCGTTAGTCGAATTACTTGATGGGAGATTTCTACCTATGGATGCTCCATCACAACAGAAGCTACCTCCTTCACCTCCACCCATGAATGTATTACTCATGGGATGTCCATCCTGCACTGCAGGACGCTGAGGATTAGACATAGACACACAGGAATCGAAGCAGTGTGTAATAGCTGCTATTAATTAGTAACTCTTCAGGTGCTTATTTACTTCTCTAGTTACATTCTAAGTTAGTAAAGACATTTTGTTTCCCTTTCTTCCAGCTTTTATATAATTCTATAATATGTCCAGTAATTATCAGTTGCTCTATAATTCAGCTTACTTTCGCAAATTGTTTAATTCTTAATAGTTCTCAAGTTTTCAATAAAAAGGCATTATCAATATCATTTTATTTAAGGAAATCCTTTATTTAAAAAATAGCAATGAAGGCCAATCTCTGTTTTTATTTCAGAAAGCCTTCAGCTGAATTGAATCAATCCAACATGAATGGTATAGAGAGCCTCTTGAAATATGCAAGTATGAGTTCATCTTATATGGATCACAAATCCTTCGACGACTTGGACTTCTCCATGAACGAAGCAGGTGATGAGCTAATGAGTCGCAAAGCGTCTTTCAGTGACCCTGGCATCGAATTTGGAGAGACTTCAAGTTCACCGAATAGGGATTGTGACAAACCTAAGATTGGATCCAGAAAACGAAAGAGCTTCACACCGTGCAGATCCTTACCTCTAGATGATCCGAACTTCAGGGGAGTTACCATTACCATGGAAAATAAATTGATCAACTCGGAGTGGAAACTCGTCATGCATACCAAATTCTCGTAAGTAATTTTTTTTTAATAGAGAGTTTTTGCATACCGTACGTTAGTTACCGTAGGACGTCCGTTAGCTTTTTCTCCCTAGCGCACATGCTCATAGGAAATTATGTTTCCTATGAGCATGCGCGCTAGGGAGAAAAAGCTAACGGACGTCCTACGGTAACTAACGTACGGTATGCAAAAACTCTCTAATATCATAAATGTCCTTTCATGGATTGTTATACATGTCATTTCATGGATTGTCATACATGTCATTTCATGGATTGTCATACATGTCATTTCATGGATTGTCATACATGTCATTTCATGGATTGTCATACATGTCATTTCATGGATTGTTATACATGTCATTTCATGGATTGTTATACATGTCATTTCATGGATTGTTATACATGTCATTTCATGGATTGTTATACATGTCATTTCATGGATTGTTATACATGTCATTTCATGGATTGTCATACATGTCATTTCATGGATTGTCATACATGTCATTTCATGGATTGTCATACATGTCATTTCATGGATTGTCATACATGTCATTTCATGGATTGTTATACATGTCATTTCATGGATTGTCATACATGTCATTTCATGGATCTCATGGGTTATCTTAAATACCAACTCATGGATCTCATGGATTATCATAAATACCAACTCACGGATTATCATAAATACCAACTAAGGTACAAAGAACCGTAAACGAACTAGCTTTTAAAATGATTTTGTAAATACGTGCTATATAATTTTGTTTCGGGTACTTTGTGCTTTGTGTGCAATGTTTCTTAGCAAATTTTAATAAATATGACAACTAAACGTCGATTATATTATTTTAAAAAGTAATTCAACTCTACCCTGAAACAACACTGAATCAAGACCACACGCATATCGGGCCTTAACTTGTTCTCTAAGTATCACGTTAACAGATTTTTTTACAATCTTTTGTTCCTGAAAAAACAATCCATCAATAAATTTGTATTAAACGAATTTAATTTACACAGAGAACTTTTTTGTAGTTTGACGATAATCATGTAACAATAAAGCGTACATTTACTATCCAGCGCATAATACAATTTCAAATTAGTTCGTACGATTCCTTTCAAAGAAAGAGGGAGTTATACGTATTTAGGTTAGTGATGAGAGCAAACATATCATTTTTCAGGTGTAGCAGATCACTTAAATCTTTGTAAATAAAGATTATTTTACAGTAAAATTTTCTGCTCTTTCTTTACTAGGTTATCCCCTAAGAAAAAACGACAATTTAAGGCTTATGTTGAAAGCTCCGATGATGAAGAAATCCCCAATAGCAACTATCCCCCAGTAAATGAGGGTAGGTTGTTTTATTTTAATTTATTATTAGGACATTATTTAATACAATAACACAATTTTCAATGCCACACACTGACGATTAGACACAACAACATAACACTAACATTCCAAATTTAAATGAAAGATTGACGTGAATAACTAATCGCGTTAATGTTTAATGATTAAAAGTATACACAAGAATCCTCTTTTTTTACTATATTAACGTAGAATAACTAATCGCGTCAATGTTGTATTAAAATGTTTATTTAACAATAAAAGAAATAAAAGGATCTCAACAAAAGAAAAAAAGAAAAAAAGAAAGAGGTGTAGAAAACTTTTGTTTATCCAATGATGACTTATTAACAGAAAATGACATAACGATGATATCAATTTGTAATTAATATCCCCTGTAGGGTTGTGTCTAATCCTCAATGTCCTGCAGTGCGGGACAGATACCCCATAAGTAATCTACTCATAGATGGAGGGAAAGGGGCAGCTTCTGCTGTGATGGAGCACCTGTAGGCAGAAGTTTGACTCGGTTCTGTGTCTCTGAATAAGGAGGGCAGTGCCTTCCTTGAGGACTTTTAAAGGGGACTACCCCGCATTTACGTATCCTATGGGTTAAAACTCGAAAAACTCCCTCAAGGTTGTTCGACTCAGGAGGCTGTCTAAACGCTGTTATCAAAACGACATCGAACTTCCTCATTATTTGAAATGGTGTCTACAGCAATGCCGCCAGCGGATTGACCCTCAAAGGCTGGCATTCTACGACCTAAGATTTTAATCTTAGGTTTAGAATACCAGCCACTCGGAAGCGTGATCTTTTTCTTTCTTTCCTAAACTTCTAATTGGTTGGCTCTCTACGACGTGAGATTTTAGTACCCTGAAAAATAAACACGTGTTATCTCACGAATTAAACAACATTATTGAGAGTTATAATTTCTCTTTTTACAATATTGATAAAAAGCTTTGTTGAGTTGATTTCCAGAAAGGGAAGCCCTCATTCAAAGCTGTAATTTTATTTCCAGAAAAGCACTGCGCCTCCTGTAGTGTGAAGAAGACTCCACTGTGGAGGGATGCAGAGGATGGTACTCCCCTATGCAATGCATGCGGAATACGGTAAGATTTACGATTGTAATGTTCTGTTATTTTACTTTATTATTTTAATTAAAAAATAAACATTTAATTATTTTTTTATTATTAATATTTTATTATTTTATTTTGCTTTCTATTATCTTATTGTTCATGTTATTTTACTTCAACACTTTCAGCAAAAATTTATATTTTAAAATTATATTAAATAAGATAATTCTGCAATTTCCTTTCTAAAAGAAATATTAAAATCTGTGCATTTCAAATAACTTTTAGAATCAATTTGTATAACCCCCCGCCCCCTAAAAAAAATTATTGGTTTGTTTCTTCCATTAAAAAATAATTTTGGTTGATGACTAAAACAACTTTATAAAAAAATAAAATAAAATAAAAAAATTTAATGGGACAGTCAACGAGCTTGCCTAAATACCCTATAGTATTGTGCAGGTTGGGTAACCAGATTGTAACTGGGTGTGGTTGGGTTGAGAAACTTGAGGCGCGGATTGCAGAACTCACACTTTATTGACACACGCACAAGCATCACACACATACAATTAGAGACATACACTATTTAACACATTTAAAGACAGATAACTATAGATTTGCGGAAGAATTCCACTTCTAAGTCGAAAAGCAGAAGCTCGTATGTGCGCAGTGTGCGTTAAATATACTTACTATAAACTAAACTTTCTCGGCTGGAGCGCAGTATTCCTACCGGATGAGAGTCTGACCACAACATAATAAAATATAACCGGTTTTTAACACATTTTGCCTAATTTTTAAAGTATATAATGTGCTGATATGTTCTTGAATTCCTTTTATTATTTGTTGGGTTGAAATGCAATTACGAAATCTTTAATAGTATACGAATTTGTATGAGATGTGTTCTACTCAATAATATAAATTAAAGTTGCTTTTAATCTACATTAACAATAATGTAATGTCTGTTTTAAAAATAATTAAGTAATAATTTAAACTATATTAATGATATATAATCTATTTTTTTTTTTTTTTTTTTAATTTTAAATATAAATCTTCATTTTCATTATATATTTTTTTTTTTCCTCATCATCATGAAAAAAATTAAAATTCTAAAAAAAATGCATAATGAACCAAAATCATAATATCAGTAAACCCACTCAGATTTTTCATCTGTAGGTGGCAAAAAGAATGTTCAAGAATTAATTTTAAAAATAACATCGACGTCAATTTTTTTTTTTTTTTTTTTCTATTTAACAATTTTAAATATTCATTTGAATTCATGGTGATATTAAATATAAATGAAAAGTTTAATTTGCTTACAAGTTTAAAGCCATTATAGATAAGGCAAAATAATATCAATACATAACAGTCCTAGTATTCTTAAATTTTCATTTGAAAAATTTGATTTAGATTTTCTATAAGAGATTATTATTTTGTTTGAAAAAACATTCTTTTAAATCTTATTTCAACTTTTTTTTATTATTATTTTCAGTTACAAGAAGTATAAATTACGCTGCGGAACTTGTTGGCACATTCCAAAAAAAGACGAATTTCATCCTACTTGCCAATACTGTGGATCATTCTACGAATACGTTTATCCGAGACGTTAAATATATTTTGTAACTTTAAAATTCAGAAGATAAGAAATTAAAAAATAATTCCAACCTTTTTCTTTTTCCTTCAAATCATGCAATCTTGCATGGTAAAAGTTTTAAACGGGTATTTATTATTAAAGTATTTTCAAGAGACTTATTTTTGAAAGAAAGAAAAAAAGAACTTCAGAGAAGTTTATTCAAAGTATGTTTTTTCTACGTTTCTGTTGTAAATCTTCTTGTTGCATGTTTGTTATAAATAAAGTTGAAATTAGCTTAAATGGTAATTTTCAGTATTTTTAAAACATTTCCAGTTTTGTGTAAATTAGGATGTGTCTAAATCTGCTCAACTATTCTAAATGGGGCAAAATTATAAATTTGTGCCAGAATGCGTAAAGATCATATCAAAAATTAGTAAAATTAAATTAAAATTTTTTTTTAATTAACCAACGTAAAATTCCCTGACTTTACCAGGTGAAATTTAGAAAAATTCCAGATTACTCGCATAAAATCAGGACACTATATAAAACCTAAAGAACATGAAAATTATATATCAGTGATTGATAATATTTATGCTTAAAACCTTTGTCAATAGTTAAGAATTTAACGTACATTTCCAAAACTTTGGCCATCCTACGGAAAATCTTAGAACAAACATTTTCTTTGATATCACTATAACCTTAAATCCTCACTCAAATTTTCCATGCTAAAAAGCAAAAAAATAATAAATAAACAAGTAATATAAAAAAAAAAATAATAATAATAAGTCAATTCCTACTTTTTTTTCACTATATTGCAGAAAGTCCTTTATAAATAATTTTCATTCATTTTTTTAAGTTTATCTGGCGCCATCTATTGGTAGATATATGCAACTTAAATCTAAAAAAAGCTATAATTAAATTTAATTAATGAATTAATATTTGAAAAAACTGTATTAATATCAAATGTCATCCACTACAAGCTCAAAAAAATGTATTTGAACTTGAGTGGATGAATAAAAAGCATTTTATTAACGATCGAAAATTTGAACAAGATATATATAGGGAGAGTGTGAGCTAATAGAAGGAATTGAAAAAAACTTTTAGAGCAAAAAAAAAGCCGAAGAATCCCATCGTTATTTTCAACAGAAAAAGAAATAGCAAAAAAAAAAAAAAAAATTGTCAGAATTTTTGAGCATTCAAGTCAGACTTTCATCCTTTTCCATCATCAAACCAGATTTTTTACCATTCCACGAGATCGCATTATAATGATTTTGAATTGAATAATGCACAGATGCCAAATTTAAATTAGATTTCTTAGATCATTTTTAGTGATTTTTTTTATGCTTGTCAGTTGTGAAGAAGGCATTGACAACCCCATGCTATTAACTTCATATTAAGTACAGATGCATATTGCCCACTATAGGTTGCAATTTATAATATCAAATAATGCAATAAATTAAGGAAATTTTCATTACAATAGGATTAATTTGAAAATCATTTAAGACATGCTATGAACAAGTTTGCTAAAATAACTTATTATAGATCAGTTCTTCATTGACAACAGTTCCATGATGGGCCAAGTACGTGTGCCTACTGGCCGATTTTGAGAAATGAGATGTTTTCTATTTTTTACGGGCTAGGGTTGTCAGCCGTAGTCATATTAGACTGATTTAAAGTGACCTACGATTTAAAGTGAATTCCAAACCACTGCAAACATCCATGGCACAGCCAGCACTCAAACCTGTAGCACTGAGCGCTAGTCACTCGGCAGTCAGGCCCAATAGAGCAATTCCAACATAGTAAAATAGTGGGAATTTTATAATACAACATGCTAAATTATATTTTGAAATAAAAATATAAGTACTGTAAGTGGAAAAAAAAACTTGATGAAAATTCATATCAACACTAAATTTATCCATTTAACTCTATTCTCTAAACAAAGTCCTCATCAACTTATATTTAATAAAAAAAGGTAAAATATAATGGCAACATATTTATTTGTGCACTATATTGAACAGAATTGTTTGTCACTTTTTTAATTATAAAAAAAAATTAATACATTTACATTTTTTGCAAAAGCTGCTACTATTTTTCTCGAAATTAATGGAAATTTTTAATTTCACAAAATTGAAAAGGAATACACAAAAATAGTTTTTTTTTATATATACATAAAATTTCTGTAGAAGTATTCCACAGTCCATAAATGATTCGGAATTCTTGTTAAGTTGCAGTCATTTTTCTTAGCATAAGTTTTTAAATGCATTTCATCAAATCAAAAAATGTTCATATTTCATAACACATGAAAATAAAAAAAAAACCCTATTTTGGAGCTTTTACTTAGATATGGATAAAATATATACAACTAAAATTTTAATGTTACACATTATTAATCAAATACCAATCCATGATATTTGCTAATTTATGATTGCCAGAATAATTTATACATGAAATGTATTGTACCCAAATTTTGAGATTAAATATAAAATATAATTATCAAGTTCTCTATAAAAATCCAATTTTTATATTCAAGATTAACGGCTGCTTTATTATGTTCCTGTGTGTTCTTGTCATGAAATCTGCCATGGAAATTTAAAAAAATAATAATTCAATAATTCCAACAAAATCAGTCTAAGATTATAAAAAAAGTAATATAAAAAAAAAAACATTTGAAGTCAATTCCTTCGTTTTTTTCACTATATTGCAGAAAGTCCTTTATAAATAATTTTCATTCATTTTTTTAAGTTTATCTGGCGCCATCTATTGGTAGATATATGCAACTTAAATCTAAAAATAAGCTATAATTAATTAATTAAATTTAATTACTGAATTAATATTTGAAAAAACTGTATTAACATCAAATGTCATCCACTACAAGTTCAAAAAAATGTATTTGAACTTCAGTGGATGAATAAAAAGTATTTTATGAATGATTGAAAATTTGAACAACATGTATATAGGGAGAGTGTGAGCTAATAGAAGGAATTGAATAATTCTGCAAATAAAAAAAACATTTTTAATGAAATATATGTCACTTAATTATTAGCATTTTAACTACAATGCATAAATTTACATGTTGATAATATTTGAAAAAAGTAATTTAGATTACATTTAAACAAAACTTTTATACAAAAATTATTTAAATGTACACTTATTATAGATGAATTAATGTTACACATATTCTAATAAATCTAGCCTTTCAGGCAAAAAATATAAATTTTCACAGTTTGTTTTTTAGTAAAGATATGGTTAAATAATTATAAAAACTTTTTTTTTTTTTTTTTGTTATTAGTTAACTTTTGATTAGCTTTAAAATATCAATTTAGAAATTTTTCCATAAATGTTTGCTCTTTGAAATCCAATAAAACATTAAAATCACTCATAAATAATTCTTTATTCAGTCTATAGTACCAACTTTATAGTGAAATTTGGGTTTATTTTGAACACAGGATTTGAAAATTTCCTCGTATATTACTTTAACCAATGGAGTTTTCAAATAGTTGTGGCAGTACAGTTTTTCAATCTTGGATTGTAATACATTGTATAGTGAATAAAAGCAGTTCGTAATGCACTAGTACAATAAACTCACAATTGTTAATATGAAATTCTATTATATACATTATTGGTATCACTTTATAATGATGCATTTTAAAAAAGGTAATCATTTTTAGAAAAAAATAAGAATATAGTGCTAAATTACAACACACTAAAACATATATAACAGCAAAAAAAAAAAATCAATTTATTCAAAGAAATACGAAAAAACAATTGGAGAGTAAAAAAAACATCCAATAAAAAGATGATATGTTCAATCTACAATAGATGGGAAAAACTTTTCCTAAATAAATTCAGAAAATAAAACATACAAAACAAAGTAATTCCTTAGCAATTTTGAAATACATTTTCCTTCGCATCCAACATCAAGAAATTAAATTCATAGGAAATCTGAAATAAAAAGATTTTTATGTGTAATAAATCATTCTAATTTAAAAAAAAATAATAAAATAAAGATGTTATGACATTGGAGTCATTTTCATTTTTTTTGAGTAAGTAGACACTGTTGGTGAACTAAATAGACCAGGTTTTGTTAATGCATGAATTCTATAAGAAAGAAAGTCTAATCCACAGGAAGAGATATGAGAATGCATATTATATATATATAGTCTACCCGTGAGAATGAGCACTGTGGATGAGAGTTCAGAACGAGCACAGCGAATCACACTCAAACATATAATACCATAAAAATATGGCAAAATTGATACAGTTTTTCTGTTGCTTGATGCAGTTGAGTATTGCTTTTTTAAAAATATTTTTCATGACTGAATTTCAGTAGAATCGGCTGCACCATCGGAGGTAGCATCGACAGAAGGCTCATGAGGTACAAAATTTGTTTCTGAACTACTGTCTGCACCTCCACACCCACTATCAGAATAAGTGATGTCTTTACTAGATGAATTGTCACAACTGTCTTCACAAGAAGCATCAGGTAGATTGGAAGAACTAGTAGCTTCTTCAATGGTAGATTGGTTCTCATTATTCCTGAGAGATGGTTTTGTAGAAGACACATCTTGAGCTTTCAAAGTCGCCACTCGCCAATCAAGAGCATGGAACAATTGCTCAGCATCTTTTGGTTGAGCCTATTAAAAATTAAATTGTATTATAAGAAAGGCTTGGGATAGTATGAATAAATTATTGCTACTGAATAAATTACTATTCATATATAAATTTTTAGATCAAGAATTTCCAATTACTGTCTACAGACTGAGTAAGATTTGCATACAGCTATATGCATATCAATATATATAAGGTATTTCATTTTTTAAAAATTATATTGCTTTAAAGGATATATAGATATTATAGTATAGTACAAAAAGGAACACTCATGATTGCTGTAATTACCATTTAGAATCCATTATTATCATTTCGTTAATACATGAATTAAAGATACATTAACCTTCTCTTTAATCCAGAACCAACATTGTGCCAGATTATCGAAAGTCAATTTACTTTTATGGGGATATCAAAGATAAAAATTTAATGATTAAAGTAATAACTAATTAAATAATTAAGCAATATGTATATATTTAATGTGCAACACTGTGATGAAATTAAAACAGGCAACTATAATAAATACGAGCAAAAATTCATTATAGGTTATGAAATATATGTAAATAAAAATAGGGTTATAGGTTATTTAATATGAGAGCAATATTGTGTCCTTAACTGCTAGTTAAAGTCAACAAATAAATGGATCCATGCTAAAACTTTATCAGTGCCAGATTATAGAATGTGCTGAACTATCGAATGCTGCAGTACAGAGAGGTTACTATATATATTTTTTCAAACATTTTATAACAAATATATAAAAAAAATTTAAAGAATAATTCAGCATTCAGAGTATTTTTGACAATTCCTAAAAATAACTGGTCTCATAAAAATATTACTAAAATATAAGAAATATCAATTACTAACATATTTAATACTTCTACTGATATTATTTAAATTCATATAGATAATAATTTGAATAACAGACAAACAATTTTTATGAATAAAACAAAAACCTTCAAAATATCTAAGATATTTACAGGATATTGCTCTAAGATATCTACTGAATTAAATTACAATATTATTCATGAAATATATTTAAATGAAATTTACCATAACAAGAAAAACTTTAACACCCTGTGGATCATAAGCTGTTAACCGGACTGTCTTTTTACTTGGATGTTCTACAGACATGCCTGCCCACACCTTTGTATTTAGAACAACCCTAAGACTTCCATGTATGCGCATCACTAAATAAAAAAATTTATATTTGTTTTATCATGCCATGTTTATAAAATAAATATTAAAAAAAAAATGCTTAGAATTTTATTTAACCTTAATTTATCAAATTTTGAATTGCTTACCAACTCTTGAATGTAAATTTCCCTTACAGTCTTTGTCATTAAGACGCAACAAACCTCGGCCTCTTTCTTGCCAATTCATATTAACTTTGTCAAAAGAAAACAACTTGCAATTAATCTGAAATTTAAAGATTCGAAATCAATAAAATATGTCGATGGCAGAAAGTTTTACAACAGCTGCAAAAAAATAACATTGTGGATACACTAATAAGTTCTTACCTGTAAAACATTTGATTCTTCTTCTTCACCAGTAATAACAGCTACTTCATCAAACTTCCTCTTAACTTGTTTGGATTCATACTCTTTAGCAGATTCAGATAAACTTTTCTTTAATTTTTCTATGATAAAATAAAAAAGTTTAATAATAACATGCAATAAAGATTAATGCAAGCAGCAATTATAATACTGAAGAAAGAAAATAAAAGCTATAACAATGAAGAAAAATGTTAATGTTAAATCAACCATAAAAATTAAATTATTTACTTAATAATTTCTTAAAACATTCTCATGGGAAAATTATTTTCTACTGTTACTTTTTAACTACATAACTTATTTATAAATAATTCATCATGATTCAATTTTTAGTCACACTTCTTGAATGTAATTGTTTCATAACAAATAATTAAATTTATCAATAAGTTACAATAGAAAATTTTTAATTTTAATCAAAGCATAGCCGCTAACCTCTATTTCAGAAAATAAAAAATTTAACAAGTATTTTAAATATTTATTTCTACTTATTTTCATATTCTGGCAACTTAAAATAACTTTTGCATCCAAATTATATACAACCCACAAAAGTTACAAATCTTTACATTACACTTGGATGAATAAGGATATATGCACAATCAAAACAATAACTTTCCTAATACTAGTAATTGCTGTGTTTATATTAATGCTAATTGCATTGATGAGTTTAAAATTTCTTATATTGACATTTAAAAAATCTAATTCAAAAATTTTAAAATATTTTTCCTTCAAAAATGATTATCAAAACTTAATATAGAATGATCTATATTATCTTTTAACATTTTATCCTATTTTTCCCTCCAACACCTACTTAAAGAATAGTCTACATAAATTACATAAAATCAAAAATGAAGATATTTTTACTGCGCACATTCTACAAAAAATACCAGAAATATATCACATGATGTGTTAATAAGAAAATGACATTTTTAACATTTGTTTTAGCAAAATGACGTAAATTTCAGATTTTTTTATATTTTACTTCTTTCTTTTTAGAATTTATAACACATTTCAGCAATATAATTTAATAATTTTCATTCCTTAAACTAAAAATATGTTAAAAGCAATATATTTTTATGATGATTCTAAAATGTTATAAATAAATAACATAATAGTGATTCAAATATACTATCTTGCAATGAAAGTAATTTAATAAAATTTAAATCATTAATAATAATTTTACAAGTTAGTAAATACATCAATAAAAATAAGATTGATACCTTCTTGATTCTGTCTTTCCATTTTCTCCAATTCTTCTTTCTGTAGAGCGGCTTCTTCAAATGTCAGGTTATGAGAGTCTGTTGGTGAAGAAGGCTGTTCGTGTGGTTTACCATAGTTCTAAAAAAGGAAAAAATTTAAATAGCCCTCTGTTAGAGAAAATAAATATTAATCAAGATAGAAGTACATTACAAATAACTACTCATAAAAATTTATAATTTTAAACAAAAATTTTAACTTACAAGTGCCCTTTCATGAAGGTTTTGTCCAAAAATAAAACTTCCATTTGTTGAACTACAAAAGAAAACAAAATATATCACAACAATTTAGTATACACAGAGATGCTGAATCAACATTCAAATATTTGTAGGCCAATAAGTGACGTTATTTGTAAATGAGTACTTAATTTCTAAACAGGAAAAACAGTAGGAATTGTAAAAAGAGTAAAAGAAAATGCAATTTGAAATATTAAACATTTATACATAAAAATAGTTTGCTTTTCCAATAGGATGGCCACTCTTCAATCAAAGTAAAATTTCTTAGATTTTCCTGATTTTCCAGGTGAAATTTAAATTCCACAGTATTTGCATAAAACAGGAACATCATATAAGCTATTTAAAAACCTTAACAATATGAAAACTATACTACATCAGTGATTAATAATATTTATATTTAGACACTTGTAAAAAATAAACGTTTTCAAATTACAAACAAACATTGAACAATGAGGGGTCAAAAGAATGTTGTATAAGAGAACATGTCGGACATAAAACTTTCAAATTACGAACAAAATAATGATATGTTGCAACAAATTAATTGAAGAAATAACCAAAATTATAATAGCAGAATTATTATCAAAGTATCAGAAGTATTACTGATTTCCAAATTTTCTTTCAAAAATGTTCTGACTTTTCTAGGTTGAGTGGCCACCCTGTCCAAATTAACTTCTAAAAAAATCTCCAAAAAATTGCTAATGACTTATATTTATTAACCAGACAATATAGTAAAATATTAAGATACAACTTATGTAGCTAAAAATGTTGAAGATTTTTCTATTGACTTCTCAAACCTGTGCTCTGAATGAATATTGGAACAAAATTGAAGTCATCTGGGTAAATTTGAATGTATGGATACATATTCCAATTTAATTAGATACACATGCACATCATATTTTTAAAAAAAGAAACTAATTTTATGGAGATTTCTTTTTTAAAACATTGTGCTACAAAATGTTTAATCTTATAATTTTTAAAAAAACATTTATTTTCTTCTTCTAATGCAGCTGGCAAATAGACCGTGATCTTCGCCATAAGGGCTGGACTGATGTTACACGCTTTGCATTACCCAGGAGGCCCGTGTAACTTGATGGTAAGCTATGGACGCGGAGTAACAATGCCCCCGCAGCGCTCTACGATCCTGTTAGGACCGGGACCTATGGCTTAAAGTGGATTCCGAACCCCTACAAACACCCATGGCAAAGCCAGGATTTGAACCCGATACCTGTGGTACCGAACGCTAGAGCACAATTCGGCCACCTTTTAAAAAAAACATGTAATAATAAATTTTAATTTTTCAATAAACAAGCATGCTTACTGCTCTTCAGAATTCTTTTCAGCCATACTAAATGTGCTTCCCACAGTAGAAGATGGCTTAGACGGGGAAGAAGTGGCAGAATTATCTGTTGATGTAGAAATAGCAGAAGTAAGATTTTCTATTTTAGGAATTTTACCATTGCTTTCACCAGTACCAAGACGAAAAATTTTGGCAACATTACTTTCAGTAGATGAATTCTCTTTACCTTCTTGCTTTACACCTTATAAAAGAAAATGAATAACATATAATAATTACTGTACAATATAAATATTCCATTAGAGATGTAGATGTATGAAAAAGTAAATTAATATAACAAAAGACTTTACATAATCCTAAGTACCAATATTCACTCTTAAAAATCTGTAGCCCAAGCCTTTAGCAATACAATCATTCAACAGTATTACGAGCTTGAAAGTCTTTTTTTACCAACACATAGCATATTATACAACAAATTAAAACTAATTGAGTATAGTTTAAAAATTTAAAAGTAGATTTTTAACAACAATAATGCAAATGCATAAGATAAACAGTAATTTCTAGTTGATTAAATTGATTAAAATATTTCAGATTTTTTTTTACGCATACATTATATTAATTCAGTATTTTTTCATGTCTATACGCATGGATAATATTAATATAAGGTATGCAAAAATTATAAATGATCTATTTATATATATGTAGATAGATAATGGTATATTTGTATATTTCCGTATAGAGACCTTTAAATAGAATCACGTCATAGATGTAACAAAATGTGGAAACCTTAAAAAATAGCAAGTATTATTTCCATTATTTTATAACTCCTATTTTCTCTGTCTATTGATGATGCTTACCTATTCTGTACAAAGAAAAAAATTCCTTTTTGTTTAAGACTATTATTTTTTTTCCTCCAATTATATAATTTTAAATTCTTTTAAATATAACAAATTAATCCATATTTAAAAAAATGCTAGTTTTGTTACTATGAAAGAGTTAGTATTTCAAAGTACAACAATTTATATACAACAAAGTTTGATATTTGGCAATAGCATAAAATATTGATTTTTTTTTATACAGAAAAATAAAATTATGTTGCTATATTAAATCATAAGTGAATTATAAATGGAAACAATTACAAATTTAAAACAAAACTTCAACTTTTTTTAGATCTTTGAAAATCTTTTTGCTTACTAATTATCCAAAGAATTAGGTAATATTTAAATTTCACGAATATAGAGAGCTTGCATATTTTTATTAGTAAGAGTACAAAGGGATTTGTGTTAGAAGATACTAAAAGCAAATTCGGTGAAATATGAAGCATATAAAACAATGCATAAAGAGGAAAAAATAATACAGCAATTAAAAAAATTCTCAAAAGAAAAAAAAAAAAAAACTATACAGAGAACAGCAAAAACAAGAGATGCAGAAAGTAAAAAACTGCAAAAACAGAATTACATCATTCTAAAAATCATCCTGCTATGTATCACTGTAATTTACCTTGAGGAAAAGCTTAAGAAAATTAATACTTTGCAAAAACTATCTAAATAAAAAACAAAATAATCAAGTATGTAAATAAATATTTTATCAGTTTGTTTCTAATATAAGCATAACATAACAAAATGAACAGGCAAATGTTTGACAAGAATATTTCAATGAAGAAATAAAACAAATCTGCTCACATTTCAATTTCAATGACTTAAAAGAAATCTATAGACAGACATATCAACATTTAATATCCACTCAAAGTGACGTAATTAATACATATTAAATCAAAAATGCAATTGTAGTAAATCAAATTTCATAAAAGGAGAAAATAGCTATTACTTTACTCTCATATTTCAATTATACTGTCATTTTTTTAATAGAGAATTGCATCTAGAATTTATTAATATTCTTGTTTGATTATTCATATTGGATGTTTTTTCCAAAATATATCTTTCATCACACATATTCATCATACTCAATTTTTGGATAATGGAATAATATTAATTGCAATATCAAATTATTATGGAATAATATTACATTATCTGAAATTAAATTATCAGTTAAAACTTTATAATGATAATTAAAATCAGATTCATTCATTAATTCATTTTGACACAAGTTATTAAAGTTTCCTTTTTAATTGTTAAAACATTAATTTCTCATAATATAAAATTAAAATTTTATCATATAATTTTAAATTAGTGTAACTGAGACAGTTGTAAAAAAGTCACAAATATAGAAAACAGGTATGGAAACTTTTTATACACCAATTTCAGAAAATGAAAACAACTGGACTATAAGAGTTATTCAAAACAGCTGTCACTATTACTTGATACAAAATAATGTAACAATAGTCTAATTACTCACCATCTTCATGTTTGTTCATTTGTTTCAGTTTTTCAGCTTGAATTGATAGAGCAGAAGGCCGTAACACAATTTTTGGAGAATCTTGATTCAGAAGAAATATTTTGTAAGTAATCAAATTAAAAAAGATTAACATATGAATGCATAATAATTACTGCCATAAATATATTACCTGAATTTAACTTTAAAGGTTGGAGGTGCAAGAAGTGGCCTTGATTCTAGATTGAATGAGAAATACAGATTAGCCATGGTAATTTAATGAAATTTATATAAATATAAATTATAAAAAATAATTGACAATTTTTACATACCTTTATTATCTGTACTATCAGCAACACTACGAGTGGGTTGTGAAGGTTTAATTGCAAATGGATTTGAAGCTGCTGAGTTACCAGTTTCTTTACCCAGTAAAAATACTAAATATAAATAATTTTTATCAGAGAAACATTATTTTAACAAATAAATGTAAAACAGTCATAATACAGTATCACTACACCATAACACATAATAAAGCAATTAAAAGTAATGCATATAGAAGGAAGACTCTCCCAATAAAATAAATTAAAAAAAACTGTAATCAAAAATTTTAAAAAAGAAATCCCTTTTTAATAAGTAAAAAAAATATTTTTCTTATATATACTTTCTTTTTAATTGTCACTTTATAATAACACTCAATGCGTACATATTTTGTAATCCGATTTATTCCTCAAGAAATATTTTGCAAGTGATTCAATATAATTATATAACACAGAATGCAATGCACCCACATAATTAAAAGCAGTCTCATGTTCAACAATTATAATAAAACTACCATAATTGTATGGTTTTGTAAAATTTGTAAATCATGAATTTGTATTCCATATGTTACTTTACAGTATTTTGACTTCAAATCAATTACCAGAATATTATATTTTCAACCAGGTTATTGGGAAAAAGACTTAAAATCCCATACATTATACACAGTTTGCCATTAAAAAAAAAAAAAGTTTAACAGAATATATACATTCAGTACAGTAACTTTATTTTTTATGTTTATCTTTTAATATTCTCACTTTTAATTGCAACACTTTATGACTCCCATTTTTAATATTCAATAATATTTTAAAAGTGTTACAATAATTATTCAATAGTTTTTTCATGCAGTTTTCTTTGAATAAATGCATTGTAATGAAGTCATACTATAAGTCCATAATTCCTCGCCTATAATCTGCAGATTATTCACCTAAACAATTTTAAACCATCAGGGTACAGATTTAAGTTTGCTGCATACAATATGTGGACATGTTTTAGGAAATTTTATAAAAATTCTATAATACCACCACCTATAAAAAAGTTTCTTGCAAACAAAAATTGACAAAATTTTGACATGAGAGAAAAATAAAGTATGAAGCATAAGAGCCATAGATGATAGAAGGGAATCTGAATTTTATAAAATTAGATAAAATACAATGAGCATCATACTGTAGCATTACTCCCATTGGAAGAATGTTGTTATTTCTATCCCAGGGTGACGAATGTATATTCTTTGACAAGTACATAACTTACAACTCAAATTTGACAGCAGATAAGCATTGTCATGGATATTTATACTGCATGCAATTAATGTTTTGTACTAATGAGAACAACCTGTCACTCAAATCTAATAGCAGATATTCAGTATCATGGATAATGAGACTCATGAAATTAGTGATTGTCTGAGAGGCCTTCAAGGTCGAAACAATTACAGACGGAATATGGACTAGAGTTATTGTGATTGATGATAGACCATGAACTGAGAAAATTTTTAGTCCAATGAGAAGTGGGGGAAGCTTTAAAAAAACTGTCTGAAATTTTAAGTGTTAAATTATACACAATCAGATACATTGTGCTAATAAAGTATTATTGTATGTTACTTTATGGAATTTTGAATATAAGTAAGTTATATTACTGTATGTTCTATTAGACTAAAAAAAGTGCTAACAGACTGTAAATTTGCCTCAATTTAACAAAAACACACCCCAGAAAATGGGAATTAACTACAAAAATGTATCTACAAAGCAAGCTTATATTCTTAATTTCCATTTTACTTTATCTTAAATTTTATACATTTTAATTTCATTCTTTAATATACCTGTATAATATTTGATAATTGATTCTTCTACAATATTAACTGATATATTTTTTTCATTTATCATTTTATATCTTTAAAATAACATAGTCTGTCTATAATGGCATAACAGTGGTTTCTGTATAACCACATTATAGCAGGGACATAATGTATTAAGAACAGGAATATTTCCAACATTTTAGAGACTATAAGAAAGTTATTAAAAAATATAATTTTAAATAAATTTACTAGATAAATAAAGCATTCAAATTCTTTTTAAAATAAAATGCATATTACCTTGACTTCCACTTCCCATATGACCGGAACTAGTTACTGCTGCACAATTATCATTTGTATTGGAACTAAAATCTAGAATTATTAACAATGTTAAAATAAATATTTTTGTATTATATCAATCAAAATCACAAATTAATTCAATATTTTTTAAATATTTTATGGCACAATAGGTAATATTCTATTCTTAATGTTAAATAATTAACTTAAATTTTTTTTTTAAAGAACTTACTGGATATAAAGTAAGATGGTGGTTCTTCTTGTCTGTCTTCAACCTAAAGTTTTTGAGTTTTTTTAGAGAAAAAATTTTTTTTTATCAATGTATTTAACAACTATAAAATAAATATATTTAATAACTATAGTAATAAGTGTTACACATATTAATATAAACATAGAAAAATCATAACTCATAATTTTAATGACTTATACAAATTGTTTAAAAATATTTACTTACTTCATCAACAGAATTGCTGCTTGAAGATGCTCCTAAAAATTTTGAATGTATTAATACCAACAGAAAAAATAAATTTTAAAAAACATATATTATATGAAAGTTTTAAAAGAAGTTATTTTTTTTAGTCTGTATTATTACAATTTAAGTCATAATAAGATTATAAACTAAAAATAAACATTGATATAAATTTTTATTAAAAGAATTAAAAAGTGAATAATTTAAATACTTTGCATAATCAAATTAATTTTTAATAACATATTATTAACCTTTTTAATTATTGTTGAACATTTGCAAAATATAATTTAGATTGAAAAACACCTCAAATACATGAAATTAAATACAGAAAACTAATAGAAATACAGACTAATAATGAGTGGAAACAGTATAATTACATAATGTAAATATTTGACAAATTTTTTTTATTTTTTATTAAGAAATTCAATTTCCTCACCAGTCATTTGAAATTTCATCTATTTCTTGCACATCTTAAAATGTACAAAAACAGCAAATAAAATACTCTAACCAGAGATGACACTTTAATAATATATATATATTTTTTTTTTAAATAAAAAGTGCTGAGATGATATCCACTAATTTTCTTGTGATTGATAGTCAATAATTGACCTTGTTTCAGACTACTGAGGATTAGCGACATACAATGTCTCCCAAAATTTTTCATATAAATGTCCCATGTATGTAAATCAGATAAAGTTATTAAGCAACATTATGAAAATTTATTGCTTTGAAAGAATTATGTGCATATCTTTTAGATTTTTCTTACATTTTGATCTAATTGTTTAGAATAAATTCATTCTAAGTATTATACAAGATAGAAAAAAATGTTAATCGCAAATGTGTTTGGATAAAAACAACTTTCAATAAAAAATTTTCAGTCTGTATATTAAACAATTTTTAGAACTTGATTGAATATTCATAAATTTTAAGAACACTTTTCGAATCATTTTGGTATAGATTCAAACTAATTTTTAGTAAACAATTGTAATGCAACTAAATCAAGCAATCAAAGCAGAATATTTAGGATGATCATCTCAACAGTCTTTATAAATCTATATTCAGTTCATGGTTCTACATTTGTATCTAAGATATCAAAATGTAATTTCACATCCATGGTATCATCAATAAAATTGAAGAAAAATTCTAACAAATGGCATGTACCTCCACATCATAACTTATAAATTCCTTTTTTAATTAATAGAAACAGTGTTCTTGTAACTCAAATTATTAGGCAACAAGTAGTTCTGAATTTATAACATTTACTTTCATTAGTAACCGCAAATATTGTAAAAACAAATTCATGTATCTGGCAGATGAAATTCAAAATGTTTCGATTCTTTATATTAATGAAGAATTTCTTCTATATCATTCAGCCATGACATCTCATTGATAAAATTATTATTTTAATTGTTTTAGAACTTACACATTTTATAACATTCTTACAACTCTGCTTTTAGTAATTGAAAATCTTGGATTTACAGCTATTTTTCAATGATTTTCTTCATTTCAAGAGAAAGTTTTATATACCTCTTATCTCCAATTGATTTATTGGTTATTTTATGATGCATCTTATAGTTTTATGATATAAAATTAATTGGATCACTTAAAACTGTTTGAGAATTATTTTTAAAAAAATATATCCTTTTCCTCACAATAAATTAATAATTCATTTGTAAATTTTTAATAAAATTTGCTTACTTGATCTAGTCATAAAAGTATTATAATTATGTAAATAAATATTAGATGAAAATAATGGAGTACTCTAAACAGATAATTTTATATAATGTGGCAAATTATGCTTAAAAAAATGATATATAACATTAATATAAAGCAGACTTTGATGCAAGGCTAAATCCTATGCATAAAACTAAGCAAGTTATTTAACCCTAAAAATATTCTTTTATAATTTTTTAAAGATAGACAATTATTTATAATAATAAATCACACTATATTATTTTCAACCAACTAGTGTTCTTTTCATGTTGATGTGGTTGCAATTTTTAATTATTTTTACATCTCTTATTGAAAATATAATGAGAATCATAAAATAGCAAAACTTTTACAAGACACTGTATGCTGTCACTTTATGATGAGGGCCATGACAGTAATAAAGTACCAAAAAGATATTTTGCTGTTGAGTTACCAATGATACAGAATTTGATTTATTTACTAGGATTTAATATACAAATTTGTAGAATTAGGAAAACTTGTTTCAAAATCTAATTTCAGATTGAAAGGTTTTGTCGAACAGAATATTTGTGTGATTTATTATATACATAACAAATATTAAAAACTTGATAGTAAAAGCCAATTATTTATACTTTCTAGTTGATTTTCATCTTATATAGTTTCTAATGAAGCATTAATACGATTAGATGTGAAATGATTTAGACATCAGTAAAATTTACAATGCCATCACTACAATATTCTAAAGCAAGAAAATATAATTTCAAAAAGAATAAAACAATTTTCAAAATACATTTGATATTTCAACAATTTCTGCATTTTTTAATATTTTTAATCATCACTGCCAATATATAAAAATATGAAATATACAAATTAAAAACAGTATTAATTTGATGTATGGAATTAGGATATTAATTTTTATATTTCAAAATGATTCTAATCTCTAAAATATTTGACCTAAATATTGCATTTTTTTAGAATTATATTTACTAAAATGACTTATTTTTCAAACTAACAAAGTTATGTCACTAAAACAGAAAATTTTATGCCTTTAAAACTAAACTTTTTAAGAAATTTTTAAAAAGTGAAATATTATATAAATATTATTTTGGAACATTAAAACATATTATTGTAACAAAATATCCTCACATTAAATAAAAGGAAAGAAATGTAGAAAAATGAGAAGCAATATATTATACATAAAAACTTGGGTTATTTGTAAATATCGCAGTACGTAGGATTATTAACAAGCAAGAGCATTAATTGTAATGTAAACAAGTAATTTAGTTAAGATTCGATATAAATCATTCATTTACTTAAAGCCATGGTAACAAAAAAATTTAATGGAATTTGCTATTATTTTATTCTTGAAAATTCTGTTAGTAAAGAACATTACCTTCATCCGCCATCGTTAAATTGTCTTGATGATTTTGATTCAGTTCGATACAAAATACGGTTACTCAATAAACCGACGAACTACAATCACAGTTCCCATATGATCGAGTATGGCTGTATTCAAATTGGAATTTTTGCTATTTAAAATAAAACTCGAAGAATGAATTTGTTCTACAAGATTAAAAATATAATAGTCCTATCTTAATTAATAATTGAATTAAAATTCTAAGGAAAGATTCTGAAATAATTTTAAATAAATGTGCTACTTAATAATAATAAAAAAACCACGAAAAATTGCTACTTTGTAACACTTTTCAAAAATCTTTTTTTTTTTTTCTAAAAACAAATTTAATAGGTTTGTGCTTCCTTTTTTGTATTAAATGTGGTAAATCAGTGTGTGAAATTATTCATTTCAAATAAGATTTTAATGCATTTTCCTTCGGCAATACGCATAATCTTTTATGTTGTTCAGAAAACTTTCTTTACTTTTGAAATATTTACTTTCTTATCATTTTTATTACATCATCTTAAAGAAATGTTTTATTCAATTGAGGATAATGAATCGAACTTGATTTCTATAGAAAATTATAGCCTAATAAAAAGCTAATGAAAGAATAATTATTATTATACGCAACATTTATTGCGTAAATGTAGGTGATTTGAAGTGAACTGAATGAAACTTATAGTCCAGCTTCTATGCTATTGTTTATAGTAATATAATTATTCGGAAAAAGGAATTTAAATTTATCATAAAATTTAAATTTCTATAATATTTACAATTGTTAACAGATCTGCTTAATTTCTTTAGTGACATTGTACAGTAAAAGTTAGAATTTCAAACTTAATATGGGACGGAAGAAAAAGAAGCCATCGAAGCCTTGGTGCTGGTATCCTTAAAAAAAATTGTTTTTTCCTCTCTTCACTAATTTTTTTAAACATATCTAAAACTTTTAAATTCATCAGGATCTATATTTTCATTTAATTCAAAATAAAAATTGTATTGATGGTATGACCACATTTCATGTTGATCAACTTATAAGATTGAAACAAAAATTCTACTTTAAATTTATCACTATATCAATTATTATTTGGTTTCACTTAGAAACCTGTTAATGTAACTTTTAACTCGAACATAAATTTGAATTATCTTGGGAACAATAATTTTCTCTGTACTTATATTTTTCTTTCAATTTGAACTGGAGAAAATTTTTTAAAAAAGAAATGTCTTTGGATTACCATGGTAACACTAATGAAAAAAATATTCCTATGTTTCTTCAATTTTATGTTGTTTATATTTTTAAAATAAAAGTTTATTTCTGTGCATTTTTAATGTGTCTTATTTAGAAAATGTAGTTTTAAATTCTTAGTTCTATACATCTATGTTTAATGATGACAAATAATTTAAAAAACTGCATCATATTATCTGATTAAATTTTGGGAAATCCAATTTTTGATTGAAATATATAATTGAATACTTCAGTGATATAAAATACCTCAGTGACATTAAATCATAGAATTTGGGAAAAATAAAAATTATTTTTATAAAAGTGTCAGGAGTTGAATTTTTAAACTGACTCTGGCTCTCTGCCTCCAAGTGTCAGATTTATTTTTCAGAAATCTTAACTTTAGAATTGTTGTCGTTCTAATGCAGAAACAGTTAATCTTTATCGCGTAAGCAAGGGCTGCGCCACTATTACTCATTTAACACTACCCAAGGGGCACATGTAGCTTACTTATTATGAATTGTATTACTAAGATTGATTTTATGATTGTATTTCTAAGATTGCTAACCTTGCTAATTCTAGAGAAAAATTTATTTAAATTTGGAGAAGATTTTTGATTAATAGCTAGAAAATTTTTTAAATATTTTTCAATAGCTTTTAAAATAGAGCATCTTATTGGTTTTGTTCAATGACATCCTATTGATTAGCCTCTTATATTTGACTTAATTTTATTAGCAGAGAAATAAAATAGAGAGAATATGCAAGCATTTTTTCCCTGTAATTTAATTTGACCATAGATTTATTTATAATATATAATCTAATAAATAGCATTATTTTAATAAGGTTGCAGAATTTGATTTTAGTAAGTTTATGAACAGTGTAGTTTAATTTGAAATTATTCTTTATATTATTTGTGCTCTTTATACTGTATGTTATTTATATTAATTAAAAAAACTTTTTTGAATTATATTAGTGTTATAATAATACTAATATAATATTTTAATTTGGAAGTATTCATGAATTTTGATTATTTTGTGATCATTAGCTAAAAGTGATAAATTTATAATGAATGTAAATTATAACGGTACTTACGTAATAACGCCACCGCAGCAGAAGTTGCGCCAATAAAGAGTTGCCAATGCGCCAAAATAGAGACTGTTTTGAATTTATGTTAAACTCTATATCGGCCCATTTTTCACCGAAATCCGATTGACTACTTTGTTTTTAAATAAAATGTTTTATATATTTTATGATTTGCCACAAAAATTTTAAGTGTAGATTGGCAAAAACCGCCAAATCTGTAGCTGCGGTGGCATTAATACGTAAGTACCATTATAACTATAGAAATTTAATGAAAAAATTTTTTTAAGTGTGATTGATCTTTTATAATTCTTAACATTATAAAGGTATTGTAATCGAGAATTTGACGATGAAAAAATTCTTATTCAGCATCAAAAAGCAAAACATTTTAAATGTCATATGTGTCATAAAAAACTTTACACGGGTCCTGGGTTAGCTATTCATTGTATGCAAGTAAGTGTATAAATTTATTTGAAAATTTAGATGTGAAAATAGAACTTTTTCATATTAAAAATCTGGTACTTTTCTGTCATCTGAAGTCCAACCAATATGTGTAAGAACAAAGCAAAAGTTGGGAAGTCTTTGATATTAAGTCTTAAGTCTGCTTTTTTTCTTAGCTATTTTTTTCCCTCCAATTTTTCCTCCTCCTCTCACCCCATGTTTTATGGGGTTTCAAAACCCCACCTTACCCCTTTACCTCCATATCTGTTGCTGGGAACTGTAGCATGGAAAAAGGGGGTGAACTCTACCATGGAAAATGAAAAAAAATTACATTGTTTTATATTTCTTTTCCTGTTAATTGCTTGTCTCTGATTTGAAAAGTATTTATAAAAAAAAAAAAATGAGAATTTTGTAATTTTTCAATAATATTTAAACTTTATTATTACAAACTTATGGGGACATTCCCGTAGACCTCGAGCTTTTTACAATTTAACCACTCAAAATAAATTTAATACTGATTCATTACATCATTTAAACTAATTTAGAATATATATATATATATATATCATTTTATAGCTATTTACAAAATGTTTCCCCCTACAATAATACAGAGACATTAACCAAAGCAGAATACATGCTAATTATGAAATGTACAAATTCTAGGTTTAATACACTAAAAATAGACTATTTTTATTTTATTAATTAATTATAAAATAAATTATATAAACTTTTTTACTCTGGTATTCCTAAAAATTGTTACGATAATCTAGTTTAAAATGTGATTAATCACAAATCAGACAGGCGATCATGAAAAAGGGAGTGGGGTTGTTTGTGTTATTAGAATTAAGGAACCATCAGTGACCTGGCATGAAACTTGGGTTTGGCGAAAGTTGAAGGGGAATTCTATATCAAAAAATTCTCTAAGAGAATCACTTCAATCATTAGGACTGACAATGATGTGGTTGGTTTTGGATGATTGTTATTTATTTATTATTTTTTTTTTTTTAAGATCTGTATTTGATACATTATCATTAGCCAGACTTATTTCTAATCAAATATAAATGTCATCTTCAAAAGTTACAAAATCTTTGTGAAATTGCTTGAAAGCTTTTAAAAGTTAAGCAAAAGAAAATTAAAAACCTGCCAGCAAAAAATAAAAAAGTAATAGTCAACACTTGTCTCCCGGCAAACTTGTTGCTCTAATGAAATGTGTTGTTGATGATGATATTTATAACAGAGATTTATGTTGAAATGACTAAAAAAATTTTTTTTCATATTGTGCTATTAACATTTAACTTATGTTTTTATTTATTTATTTTTTTTTTTTGCATTATTTGTCATAAATTTTGTATTGTTCTTCTGTTTTAAATAGGTACATAAAGAGAATATTGACAAAGTTCCCAATGCTCTTCCTACACGAAACAGTATTGAAATTGAAATTTATGGTATGGAAGGCATTCCTGAATATGATATAAAAGGGCATGAGAAACAAAAACAAGGTGGCAGCAAAGGTAATAAATTATAATGCATTTTTTTAGATTTAAAAAAAAAATTTCATTATTAAAGGTAACTTAATTTTTTAAATGTATTAAAATGCCCCTTAATATGAAGTTTTAAATTACTTATTTGGGATTTAACAGCTTTTTATTTGATTTTCATATTGAATTTTAATTTAATAATTAGTAGGTAAATGAAAAGTCCCAATCCTGAAAAAAAAAATGTTTCTTGGCTATATTGAGAGTTGGTAATAATGAAACAGTGATGAAAAAATTTAAACTCATCTGATTCAATAACTTTAAATACAAAGATTGAATAAATTTTTATGTACATCTCCATGTGTAATTAAGTAACAGTAATATATATGTGGTTAGTGGGGAAAAAAACCAAGATATTTTAATTCTAATAAATGTAACAGTTGTAATTGTGTTACTTAATTAAATTCTATCTATATTACTATTTTTAGAAATTAAATTGTCTAATAATTAGTGATAATCAAAATTTATTAATAATACTTCATATTTGATTAGATGATGCTGATACTGGAGATGAAAACTCTAATTCAGCTCCAGAGACTAGTAAACAAAATCGTCATCCTCCTGCACCTAATGTAACTACTATGCCCGGAATGATGCCTGGTATGCCTATGCCAGGTGTGATGCCTGGTATGGCTTATTGCCCTCCTATGCCAGGGCATCCAAGTATGGGCCCTATTAGACCCATGCCAATGGGTAATTATTTTTTATATGTTATTTAAAACTATTATTTTTTATAATATGTTATTTAGAACTATTATTTTTTATAATTTGTTATTCAATAATTCTACTTCAAAATATTATTCTAGTTTTATATTAGAATTTTATTGCCGGATCTGTATGTCATTATATTAATATATCCTAACGGAATTTCTAATTATCCTTTTGTAACAGAACTTTTGTTGTTTGTTTATGTATATATTTTTGATTAAATGAATAAAAGGAATAGAAATTTTGATGATTCTAATTCATTTATATTATCTAATCCATTATTAAATAAAATGTATTTTGATTTCTGAAATAAGTTTATCATAGATATTTTTCATAAATTTATTACTTAACATTTAAGTATCAAGTAATAAATGTATGAAATAAAAATAATTTAATAAAATAAATTGATCAGAGGATAGTAGATAATAGAAAAATGCTGAAAAATTTGATACAAACTTTGTTAAAAAATAACTTAATGGTTTATACTTAAGTATTATAAACACTGAAGATGAATAAAATGTCTAAGCATTAGATCAAAAGGTGAATTAAGTCTATTATTAATGCTTAATATCACATATTTTTATATATATATAACATAATATTGTATTGCATTGTATATAAATTGAGTTTATAGTTACTTTTGAAAGATAATTGTAGAATATTCTTAATATTTAATTTTTCATTTAACTGGGTATCAGTACAGATGCCATAAAATATAAATTTTATTCATTGTATTTTAGTTATTTTTCTGTTTGTCTTTTCTTAAATAGAAATAATTAAGGCAAGACTAGTATTCTTGTTAACTTTTTCAAACATCTGTGTTAGATTTTATTTTATCTTTTATTATTATTATTTAGGTATAAATTTTTACATCATATTAATAAATCCTATTGTCAGGTTGAAAATTTTTATTAAAGTAGCATCAGATTTATAAACCAATTAAAAGATTTTACTTCATTTGACAAAATGATTTATTTATATTAAAACTTTTAATGCCCTTCTCTAGATTTCCTCTGTAAATAATAATTTAGCATTAGCTTACACTTTTTAGAAAATGTGACATAAGATCTGTATATTCTGATCGCACACAGATCTAAGTATTGCTTATTATGTACCAAGAATAGAAAAATCTTCGCTATTATGTTCTATCTTTTTATTAAATAGATTTATGAATTTTAGCAGAAACAGAAATTATAGTGCAGAGATTTTTCTCTGTATATTGTTTATGCTTAATTTTCTTTCATGCCATTTGAAAAGATTAAAATTCTGTGTAATGTATTTCCATTTAAAATAACTCAAAGCTTAATTTTAAAGAGCTATCTCCTCCAAAACTAGAATTTTTGAATGAACTAGAAATACTTAAGTAATAAAAAAAAAATTTAATCATTGTTAAATAAATCTTTGAAATAAATATGATGATTTATTGTTTCCTATTTATGTACATTTAATTTCTTCTTTAAAAAAAGTAAATTCTGAATTGATTTAGGTTCACTTCCTGTGGTTAAAACAGTTTCACACTATTGATTATAAACCATTATTATAAGTTATAGCTCATAAATATATCAGTAATTAAAACAAACTTGTCTAAATACTATTTACTAATTGAGAACTGTGTCAATTATTTATCAACTTTTTTTTTAGTTATAGTACTTATTTTCTTAACATATAGCGTTTATTTTATAATACTCTAGTCACATTTAGAAAATTTTTCATATACATGATATTCTTTTAATTAGATTTTTCTATTAATCTATTTATGTAACTAGAGAGTTAGGTATGAATTTTATCTTTAAACCATTATTATTATTGGCCAAGCATTTAATCTGCTTGAATTATAATTTAAAAAATAAATAATAAATGATTAAATAAATCGGATATATATAAATAAGGAATTAATTGAAGTTTATGTAGCAATTCTCTATTTATCAAAATTTTACAAATAGTCTTTCTGAATTAAATTAAAATAATCATAATCATCTTAATTTATATTATAATTTGTTTGAGTTTGTACAGTGATTATATGTTGTTCTAATCTTAATTTAGTTTAAATTATCTTTTTCCATAAATTATAGATTTTTCTTCTACTTTCTCTACTTAATTCTGTAATAATTTCTTTCTTTCTTTTTTAAGACATACCAACTTCCAACATTAATAAAGGTGGGCATAACCTTTTGGTCTTTCTCATTTTATTTCTCTATCTTATTTAATTCATTTTCGAAATTTCATTAAAAAATTTTCTACTTTCTCTCAACTTTTGAATAAGCATTTTAGTAAAAAAAATTTACATGTTTTTATATACTTTTTCTTTATAATATTTGTTATTATTCCTTTAATCTCTTTGAAAACATATTTTTAGTTAAAATAGAATAAATTACTTGCTTTTACTGCATCATACAATGTGTTATTTTGATTTAAATATTTAAATAATTTTTTGTTTTGTTAGTTAGAATGTTGTAAACATTTACTTCGGTTGCAAATGCCATATTTCTATTTTGCCAGGTGCTCTATAAGAAATGTTTTTACATTTTAGCCGTAAGAAAACTCGAATGAATGCATTGAAGAAACCTAAAAGACTTTTTAAAAATACATCTTATATGTAACTAAGCATAATAATAAATTATATATAAATGAATATTATAGATTCACTAGCCTTCCATAATGTAAGAAAGGTGGTACTTTTATATGGCTCATTATCAATGCTTTATTTATATTCAAATTATAAACATTAAAACCATTTTTCTTGTAAGATTGGTTAACATGATACCAAGATAAAAAAAATTAATTTTAAACTTGTAAAGTATTTGCCTACTTAACTCTGCAACTCTATTATAATTCAATTCGATAATTGTCAGGCTTTATTTTCATATATAAATAAATAATTAACAAAAACAAATAACATTTAATTTCAATATATGTGTTTTTAATTAAGTACTCTCATTTTGTTTAGAATTTTATAATCCTATTTGTATGTCTGCTCAATATGTCTTCAATTTGAAAGTTATTTAAACATTATCAAAAATCTTTAATTCTGTTGTGAATAAGATAAAATGCTTATTTTCCAGTATTTAATTCAAAGTCGTCGGATGCATCTTAGAGAGAAACATGAATATTTTGTATAAAATATGTATTAAGCATACAATATTCCAAAAAAAAAAAAATTATAAGTTTTTTTATAGACTTCATATCAATTAATGTTTGCTCCATAAATTGATATATAAGTATTTACTTTCTATTTTGTAATATTTCTTTTTACTGTTTATTATATTTTCAATACATATACATATTTATGTGTATATTTTTTTTCCTTAGGTATGCCCCCAGGATTTATGCCAGCTGGGTAAGTTATATAGTCTGCAAATTGATTTTATAAAAATTAATATTTTAATTTGAAACATTATTGTAAAATATTTAAATTACTATGATAATATATCCTTATTTATTAAAAGGTACTCCAGTATAAT
This sequence comes from Caerostris darwini, assembly GCA_021605075.1. NCBI lineage: Eukaryota > Metazoa > Arthropoda > Arachnida > Araneae > Araneidae > Caerostris > Caerostris darwini. The sequence continues at coordinate 72,473 of BPLQ01001734.1, read as the reverse complement.
GTGACTGTAATATTGCTGAAATTTTTAAGTATCTCTTATCTACTTCTTTAATAATAATATGCATTTTAAAAAAATTGAAGAAAATATACATTCTGGAATTTTGCATCATTTATGCTTTACGTATATATTTAATTTCATTGTTCTTTTATATTTTTCAATTCATTTATTTATTTAATTGTATTTGCAGCATGCCAATGGTGTCAATAGCTCCAGCTCAAATAATGTCACAACCCACAACAATGACAACTACTGTGCAAGCTGCACCTAAACCTTTATTTCCATCTGCAGTCCCTCAAGTAAAGACAATATATATTTTTGCCACTAATTCAATAAAAATATTTTGATTTAGATTTTAATTTAAAAATTTGCAATTGAAAAATTTTCAGAAATTCAATATGTGAAGTTTAGATAATATTAAACTTATAGATAATTCTTAGATTTTTTTTTTTTTTTTTTCGATTGATAATAATAATGTACAATTGTTGATTAGAAATTGATCATTGCATTAGCATTGTTTTAAAAGGGATGAATCGTTACTGAGATTACTCAGGTGCGCCATTTCTTTGATGAGATTATAATTTGAAAAATTAAAATGTTAGACCTTACTTGAGTAGGGAATATTTTTGGAAGATTCTTGTAAACTCTGTGTTTTCTTAATAAACTAGATAAATGCAAACAGAATCATTTGCTATTTATCCAGCTTATTATATATAACTATTGATCTAGACAACGGTAGGAAAACAGATATTTAAATTCTTCAGAATAAAATTTTATTTTCAAGTAAATTACTTATGATCAGAATAGAAGTACCTCATTTTTTATGCATTTGGTTTTGTATTTGTATATTAATATATTTTACATTGTCGTGAATTTTAATAAAGTTACATTTGTAGGCTTCTGTATCTACTCATATGCCAGTAGGAACAGATTTTAAACCTTTAATGACTGCTGTGCCACGACCAACTTTTCCAGCTTATAGTGGAAGCAATTCTCCTAATGTATCAGGTATAATTTATTTTTAGTTCTGTTAACTTATGTTAAATGAAATTTTGATTTTGAAGACTTTAATATATATTTTTTCATACACTTTTAAATTATAACACATAATTGTACTTATTTGATTTAGATCTGAGAAATATATTAAAAGTAAATAAATACTTCTTCTTGAAGCATTTTATTTTAGGCTTTATGCTCTGGATATTAACTTGTTAAATGTTTTATTTTATTTTTTTAACCAGAAAAAGATGTGCTAAAATTTAACAAGAAATAGCTTATTAAATTGGTATTTTGTATGTATACAATGAAGTGTATTTAATTCACTAAATAAATGATTTTATTTTTAGTGACACTTGTTGTTTAAAATATATGGCTAAAAGAATATATTTTAAACAAATTTATGGACATTATAAATTTGTTTTTAAATTGCATCTTAAAATGCAGTATATCTTTTGTACTATAAAATAATTTTTAATGCATAATAATGCAGGTATAATTATTTTTATCATCATCACTTTTGTTTCCTATTCTTCTTAATGTTGCATCTGAGTTCATATCTCAGTAACATTCCAACCATGGTGAGTCATTTAAGTCAAAGTGGACCGTCCATTAGTACAGAACAAATTTTGTTATTGTTTTGGCAAACCTACGTTTTCTTTGCAATATTATAAATTTTACTTTGCCTATATCTCTGGAAGTATGTGGTGCATTTTCTTTGCATAACTTCATTAATATTTTTGTCATCTTAAATACTTCTTAAGATTTTCCTATCAACAATATATAAACTTACTTTATTCTTAGTCTATAAGTTTTAGATTATTTCAAGATAGGTGTAATAGAAATTTTAGCATGAGTTTAATATTAAATTTAGTAGTATTAATATTTTTTTTTCTATAAAAAGGCTTTATTAGTTGTAAATTTCTTCTCTTTATTACTTTTGACAAATAACATTTTCATGTGTTTTTTATTTCAAATTTGCTCATATTATTTATTTCAGAACTTATCCAAAAAAAATTATCTAAGTTTTTAAAACCAATAACAACTCTGACAGATATTATGTCTATTTCTATGATCTTATTCATTTTAGTACAAAACATATATTATGTTGGGGTTTGGTTTCATTAATAATCAAATTCATTTTCTTTCCGATGGAGCAAATTGCTTTTTAAGTACATCAGATAATAATGTCAGTATTATCTGTAAAAGCGTAGTGTGAGGTACTATCTACGAATGATTTTTTTCTAGTACTTAATTATTATAAAGGCCTTATAACTTCATTTTAATTATTTTTCGTTTCCAAAGGTCTCATTGGAATCTTCATATTTTTTTTTTCAATAATGGGTTATAAGTTTTTGATATGTTTAAATTAACACGTCATTGTTTAGGCATTCTTAAACAGCTATGAAATAAATAAAGAGAAATCTGAATAAATTCCAGCTCCTTTTTTGTTATCCATAATGTATAGAAGAATGAAATTCCTCTTGCTAAATTTACTTCAATGTGTGCGCTTCTTTTATCACTATCAATAAATTCTGTTGAATTATTTCAACTATTAAAACTAATTAAATTAAGTGTTTGATTAAATTGTGTATATAATAAACATGATAATAATATCTTAAGAATCAGAGCATTTTAGGAAGTCACTCTTTTTATATACATACTTTTCTGGGACCTTTTCTTAATTCTGTATTAAGTGATAAATCCTATCCATTGCTACAGTATTTTCGTAGATACTTAGTAGGCTTTCGTAGGCTTTATTATTTTTCACAAGTATTAATCACTTTCCCTATCCAAATAGCCAATGCACTGGCCTTTGGTACCAAAGGCTACATGTTTGAAACTTAGTGGTGACATGGATGTTTGTTAGTGGTTCGGAATCTACGTTAAACTGTAGGTCCCTGTCTAATTAGCGTAAAGTGTCCAAAAGATGGCCATAGAGTGTAAGATCAAGTATTGAAATTGGTGTCTTCCTTGAAAATGCACATTTTATTTTAAAAGAAATATTTCGTCTATGAAATATATCAGCAGTGTTCAAGGTAATTCCAAATTAGCCTTTCTAGGCCAAATTCTAGGTGATGTTATTACAATCCATTTAAGTTTCTGAAAACTTTATATTCAAATCTTTTTGTATGTACAGTGCTTTTTTCTCTTTTTTAATTTCCTTGTTAGACTCATCTCCATGTGTGTATATATATATATATACTCATGGTGAAAACAATTTTAACTCTCCTTAATTTCGCTATGTGTAGATTTGGTTATGCATGTAAATACTATTTATCTGACTCTGATTTTGAATTAGAATGTAGATTATGTTTATTGGGAGCCCTAGGAGGGTAAATTCATTATATTTTCTATATACAGCTATTGTATATAATTAATACATAAATTGGATTTGAGGCTTGTCAATGTTCAGCAAAATAAAAAGAAAAATGTTAATCCTTAAACTTCCTTTCAACATCTACCATAATCTAGGATTTTTTTTTAATGACACAAAAATTTTCCTGTTCAGCATATAACTCTGTTACAACTATTAATTTTTTCCTGCAAATTTTAAAAATGATTGAATATGAAGTAATAGAAATTTTTAATTTCCAATCAAATCTATTGGAGAGTTATTGGGCAGTTCATAATAAAAATACACTAATTTAATTCAATTTTTTTTCCGGCAAAAAAAAAAAATTCTGCTAAAGAAAGCATTCTGTTTGAATAACTTCTTCAGTTACAAAAACTGAAAATTTATTGCACAAAGTTATTTTAGTTGAATTACTTTTGAAATTTGCATTGTCTATTTTATGAATTCTTTTTTCTGTTTCATTTAGCTGTGGTCTAAGAATTTTATCAATGAGTTGCTCTCATAATTGTAATTTTACTGCAATATGTTTTCTATCACTGTAAATAAAGAAATTGTAAAATTTACCATCACATTATGCATTTATTTATTTTTTAAGAAAGTATACTATGGCTTGTTGGTAATTTTGCAAACTGTGGTAAAATAAGAAAATTCATTATCACAATTTAAGAAAAATTGTAAGCAATAAGCTTTCAAGCTTTGATGAATTGACAGAACATGAAATATATTCAAGCCTGTGTATGATAGGAAAAATAACAAATGTGTATTTGTTATGCATAAAAAAGTATAAACAATATGTTAGTGAAAATATGTCTTCTGTGGAATCACATTTGAGTGAAAATTCAAACTTCAATATGAAAAATATTCTTGTTTACATTAATACAACTCCAATTTAAAAAGGATTAAGGGATGAATGCATTTATTAATGAAATATACTCAATGAATCAAAAATTAAAGACAAACAAACTTCTGCATATCCTTTCAAACACTTCACTTTATTGCTCCAATCTTCTTATCTCTTGCTCTCACTACTTCCTCCATGGCATTATCGCATCTGTCCTCCCTGATTCACTCCTAATTTTTTTTGTTTGCTTTCTCTCCCCTGCGGGTGACTTGGATGACAAATTGTTAAGCACTATGGCCTTTGGTACTACAGGCTCCAGGTTCGAATCCTGGCCGTGGCATGGATGTTTGTGAGTGGTTCGGAATCCACATTAAACTGTAGGTCCCTGTCTATTTAGTCCTTGTGTGCACTAGATGACTGTAGAGTGACAAACCAAACCAAATCTCCATTACAGGGCCAGGTCTATACAATGTTTGATCTGTTGACCCATCTGTAAAGTATTTTGTTTAAAATAAACACTCTTTTAGTAAATTAATTTCTTTATGAAATATTTTTTAACGTATTGAGCCATCATTGTATTAATATATTTTACCTTTACAAGTTTTGTTGAAAATTAATTTAATAATGAATTGGAATCCTGTAAAATCTAAGAAATATATATATATATATCATATAATAGTATCACAATCTATACAGAACAATCTACTTTGCAAAACCAATTAAAAATAATAAAATACAAAAACCTGAACAGTAAATAAAGAAATATTAACTATTAAGTGATAAAAATGGTGTTGAAGAATGCTTTAAATTTTGTATGTATGGGAAGTTTATATGGAGTTAAAAAAATGATGCAACTCTGGATGACAGCTAATATCAATTTTTTTCTCATCAAAAGTTTTGAGTCTAGCAGACATCAAAAATCATCTCTTTCTTTCAAGAAAAGTTGAATTTAATTAACATTGTGCATAATGCAGGTTGAGTGCTGATTCTATCAGCAGTTACATTAGTGTTAATACAAGTCATATATATATATATATATTGAGGAGATTCATTTCACATTATTTGTAATTAGTAAGCTATATTATCTTAAAACAGCTTGTTCTAAGGTCGTGGTCTTGATTCCATCAATTTTTATTTTATATTACATTTCGTAGTGGTTTATATGTATATATTATAATTTGTATACATTTCAGAATTTTTTTAACAAAATTATATGTTTAAAATTAGGTTTCATATTTTTTAAATATTAATTTAAATTTTATCGATTTTATTAAAGTATAACACATATTTTATTTCTTTTCATTGTAGGACCAGTAGCATCAGTTCAGGGTAGTGCACCTATGCTCTACAATTCAGGTAAGCACTAATTGTTAGGTTTTTCAGTATTGTTTATATGTTTCAGTTTAATTTTAAACTGCAAGTTAAAAACTTTTTTTCTCCATGCACTGGAAATTATAAGATATTTAAAATTCTAAAATGATGATTTTAAAAATCATTTTACATTTTTTTCGTCTTTGAAATATGATTCTTTTATTGTTAAAAGGGCAATTAAAATTTGTTTACAAAAAGAACTGGAAACATTTAATTCCAGTTACAAAAATATGATAGATACATATTTAAATATTTAATAGTTATTGAAAACTTTTAATAATAGTACTTAATACCAGAACTTATATAAAAATTTTACTGTGTTAATACTTTTCCATGAAGTTTTCCATATTTGTACATAAAGTTTTAAAAGTGAGAAAAAAATTTTTATAGAACATGCATCAAGTCCTCAAGTTAATAGTGAACCAAAACGACCTGGTACTGTTGTAGCAAGCAGCCCATCAAGTAAAATTGTTCATCCTGAGGAAGATATATCTCTGGTGAGATAATTTTTTATTTGTATATAATATACCATTTTAGAATTTTATTTTTTTAATTCCTTGCCTTCCTCCCATCCCCTCTTTAATTCCAAATTTTTCTATTGTTAGTTTTTAAAAAATTATCTGGCTAAAAGACTATATTTTTTTCTTTTTATTTGTATAGGAAGAAATTAGATCACAGCTGCCTAAATATCAAATGTATCAAAAAGGGAATAGAATGGCTATGATGGCAGGCAAAATGCCAATGCATGGTGCTAATCCTATGTTGATGAATGGAATGGGTATGATGAGGCCAGCAATGCCAATGCCACCTGGTTTGTAATATGGTTATATATATAGATATTAGTGACTTTTTTGTATTTAAAACACATAATATAAATAAAGATAATAAATTTTTACTACTACATTTATTAAATCCTGTTCTTAATTCACGTTAATGAATTTTAATGCTTCTTTGTTATTACAGCTCAGCAATAATGTTAAACATCCAGCAGTCATAACCACAATTACTTTTGGTCTATTTGCCATGAGAGTTTTTAGCAATCGTTTTATGGCAGTTTAAATAATGAGAAAGAACTTAATAATAAAAAAAATCCAAACTTATTAAATGACGACTATGATTTAAAATTCATTATTTGATTAGCATTTGAACTTTTCTTGTATATCTTGGTATTTTAACTTCGTTGTCATTACTAAAATGTTGGCTGTTGTGAATCTTGGTTAGAGAAGGATCATAAACAAGTTACTAACTGAAAAATAAAAATTGTAAATTAGTAATTATTTTTCGTTATTTTATTCATTTATTGTTATGTTTGCATTAGCTACGAGACAGTATATTATATCCTTTTTGCATATAAGTATGTTGTGCGATTTTTGTCTTTAAAAAGTTGCAGTAAAAGAGAGATAGTCATACTATTTAAAATTGTACAGATAATCTTATCATATAATATTGGAGAAGGTTCAAAAATTAAAAAAGAATATTAAAGATTTCTCCTATTTTTTGTGTTTACTATTATGCCATGCTTCTGATTACTGTTTTTTGAAGTTTGGAAGTTTCTACCTATGGCCTCACTTTTTATTAAATTGAGCTTCCATTATATGTGTATGTAGGGGGGAGGAAGCAAAATTCAATGGTACAGTGCCACCTTTTTTAAATAGGTGTTCAGGAAGAATTGCTGTTAGCCATTTTGCTATTTCCTTTCATGAGTTTCTTAAAAAAAAAGAAAACAATTGCTAAAATAAATCACATGAATTCTTATGACTATTTCCTTTAAAATAATCTTAATAAAAATAGCTTAAATGGAATAACTGATAATTTAATTAAGCATTTTTAGTAACAAATTTAAATTTTATTTTGTATTGCATTCCTCTGATCTTTGTGTTTGTTGCAAGTGATCATCATATGTTTTTGTCTGTCAAGTGTTTCTTCTTCATCATCAGACTTCTCAAAATTAGGATAGTGAATATGTAAAATGCGCAAACTTAGATAATTACAAATTCTAATTGTTGTTCATGTTTCTTAAATAATTACATGTACTCATTAATTTGTTTCATTCAAACTCTGAAACTTGTTTAAAACAATGTAAATGCAAAACCTCAGCTGGCACCAAATCATCGCCAGTAGTCAAGTTCTCTAAAACATAAATTTATCTACTCATTTTCTTTAAATGGATATTGTAGCATTCCTAAAATAATTTAAAAATCAATTTCAAAATTTGTGAACATTATATGACAATATCAAGAGTGAGTTTATTAATAAAGGGTGTGAAATGTCTGAATTAGCAATATTAAAAAAAAATGTAGCAAAAAAAAATTGAAAAAAATAAATTTGTCACTGTGTAATTAATTTCAATATTTCAAGGTATCCCTGGAATGGCTGTTCCTTATACTGCAACACCTACTGTATACTCGCAAGGCCCGCCAATGCGTCCACACATGATGGGACAAGGAGGACCACGTCCTTTTTAAATCATCATTTCAAGTGCTTAAAGATAAGTGTCTCATATGTGTTCAATTGAAATTGGGGCAGGGAAAGCAGAGGGCAAGACAAACTTTGAAATTCAAAAGTACTTTTATATTTGTAAATGATTATAGGAACTTCAACAAAAAATATATTATTTGTATTTGTTGTAATTTAAAATATAGAAGGAAAAAAATGAATTTTACATATGTGTGAAATGTGTTTTCTGTATTACATCTTGTAATGAATTTTGGAAAACCCTCAGCAAGTATTGTCATTTATTTAATTATACATGAGTTTTCATATAAAATTTTATGTAATAAACATCAATTTTATTTGTGAATTTGTTTGCATAACTTTTGTCCTTTTAACTATTTTTATATACATATATAAGCTTTTTCCAAAAATACAAAGTCAAGTATTGAAATCTGAAGAAGAAACATTTGTTGTAAAATATTTTTATGACTCCAGGTGTTTTGTTTTACTATAAATGTAAATAGATTGTTATTGGGCATAAATGTATTAGAATTTAGTTCATTTAAATAAAAATTCATTGAATTCTCAAATATTTTCAAATTATATATGTATTATATTACTACAGCAAGAAAAATATAAATGAATTTAATGAAAATTTTTTATTTTTTGTAGTTTAAAGTGTTTGGCATAAAACAATAAATTTATAATTGTACTCTGGGGCTTTTTTCCTCCCATGCATGGTGATAAAGTATAAACTAGAAGGTTAAATTAAACTGAAAAGAATTTATTAGTTAAATTAATTTAAAATGAAGAGAATGTATGTCAAAGAATTTTTTCGCCTCATTAAGTTAATATAGCCTGTAATATTTAGGATTTTTTTTTTTTTTAACAGTTTTAATTAAATTGTGTTTTTTCTTTTTCTATGAAGTCACTATGAAGGAAGAAAATTTTAAATATATAATATATATATATTTAACATAATGGTTATATACTTATATCTTTTATTTTTCCTGCCATGTCTTTTATATTGACTTCAAAATTTTCTTTTATGGGAAAAGTTTTTTTTTTTTTTAAATTTCTAATTGATTGTTTTAAAAATTTGCACAGTTGTTCACTACATGGCTGTACACATGGAATAAGTGATTGTGATTGGAGGAAGATAAACATCGATACTATCCGATTAAGCAGTGAGTAGGTTATTTGCATCTTAGTGCCTTTTGTTGTCCAACATTTCACAGCAGTAAATGCTGTTGGACATTTTTGTCCCCAACCTCATTAGGAGGTTTGGCGAAATGTTGGAATATATTTTGTGCACATTTTTAGTCATCGTTGTATTTCATCATTTTACCTTAAGTGTGCTAGCCTTAAATACAATCAAAAGATTTAACAATTCATGACAAAAAAATATATATATATATTCTAATAAGGGTTAATTCTAATTGTTAAGGGAAATATTGAATTACATAACTAAAAACAAATTTTTATCAAGACAAATTATTTATTAAACTTATATCTTTTTTTAAGATAAAAGTTAATTAAATTTAAAAGTTGAAAAAAATCTGTTTTAATAACTATCTACAGTAAAGCAATTATTTTTAATAGTACTTCTAACTGTATGAAAGTATATATTTAATTTATAAAAATATTTTTTTGAAATTATTGGCTTATCATGTAATAAAATTTCTCAAATATTAATCTTGGAAGCCTGTTTCAAGTTAAATGCATTTCTTCAATTTAGTTGAAATTTTTGTTTATTATGTTTTATTTTAAAAAACTTCAATAAATGAAGATAAATTTATTTCCTGATTTTGCTATTAAACTGATTTATAACAAAACATCTCTTATTTTAATTCAAATCTATTGTAATTGCCTTAATGCTTAAAATGACACTTAATATAGATTAACAGATTGTAAAATACATGCTAATTTAGGTTAGAAACAAAATATTATCCTTGAAAAATATCATTAATATAAGAATATATTTTCATAATTTTCTTTGTACTTTAATAAGTGCTTGTCGTAATAAATATTTGCTATTTATGTATCACATTGTGCTAAATTTGTTCGATAGTGCATACTGTCACTCTAATATCAGCTAGTGAAATATGAGGAAACTTCATTATATTTTATTTTAATTTATTAATAAGCAAAAGGATTCGTAAGAAATTAAAGGATTACCACTTTTCTAGTAGCACTAAAGGATTTTTTAAATTGATTTTAGTCAATTTTAAGTCATTTTTAGAAATATATTATTTTTGTTGAAAAGAAATTGAAAACAAAAATTCATATATTTTCTAGATTTCTTATAAAAAAGTTAAATTTAATTCTGTTATCATGCAGATTTAATTACTAGCACTGCATAAAATTTCAAAATATTAAATACTCATTGACAGTAAAAAAAAAATTCCCGGTGCTTGAAATATATATTTTATTAAGTAATTAGTTATTACAAAATTATAAGAAAAACTTTTAAGTTTTAAGAAAAGTGCAATTAAAAATGCAATTGGCAAAAAAGAATAAATATTTCGTTATACTTATGTATTACAAAAGGAATAAGAGGGGGAAGTAATCTTAACAAATCCATTTAGTTAGGCTCCACCCCCCCACCCCTCATGCATATTTTTATAACGTCTCTTCAAATGTTGCTAGATGGTTTATTAAACTTTGTAAGGAAATTTTCAGATATAACTTTAGAAAAGTGCATGCAATGTTCTCCAAGTTATATTTATGTACTGTAATTTCTGCTTATAATCTTTAGATTATATAGTTAAAAGCCTTAACAGTTTCTTAATGTGCACTGCATAAAATTTTACAAGATTAGATACTCGCTTGACAAAAGGAAAAAAAAAAAAATTTCTCAGTTTGTATCTGATTAAAGTATTGTATTATCCTGCTTACTGCGGATTACCCATCATCAGTAAAGTTTTTTTTTATTATTATTATTCCCCTCGAATATAAATTATTTAAATCTTAAGTAGTTTATTTAATTGTTTGAGATAATCTTATATTTAATAAAAAAAAATTTCTAAATATTTTTGTGCAAAATCTAACAAACTAATCCAAGAAGAATTAGGCAGTTTTTTTAAAAATAAAGTGAAGATTTTATAGAATCTGAAGATGATGTTACGATATGAGATAAGACAGGATTAGTGGTGTGTGTGAGTCAATAAAAACTTCTGTGGCAAAGTAGCAAATGATTAATAAATATGTCCAAAATTTGCTTTTGTTATGGTTTATTCCTTCTCTCCAATTTAACCAATTTTTAATGTTATCACATTAATTTTTTATATTATCTTGGTATTAGAATTTGGTTAAAATCTCAACCGTGGATACAAAAAATTTAATTGTATTTGTACAAAATATGCCAAAAAAAATGAGACATGGTATTATAGACAGGGAATTTCTGTAAACGAAATATTCTACTTGAAAGGAATATGAATAATTTTAAGTTTTCCTTAAAATTATTAGCAATACATTAATATTTTTTTTAATATGATTCAGTAGTTTAGATACAATAATAGTTTTCTTGTTTTGTATTGCATCAAATTAATTTGTTTTAAAATATGTCCTTATTGAACAATCATACAATTTTTAATGGTATTATATTAGCCTGTTAAATTTGTTCTGCCTATAAAAATACAATGTCTCTCTTTCAGTGCTTTTTTTTATAGTATAAAATATTAATTATATATGTTGTAGTGTATGTGCTTTTTTAAAAAATAGTAATCAGATTTTATCAATAAATAGGAAAATATGTGTATGTGTCTGAATTAATATGGTTTATACTTTTCCATGATCTCATGTTTTATTAAAATTTTGTTTTCTTTCAATTTGCTTTCTGAGATGGTAACAATTTTAATTTTATGCAGTTTCAAATACTCAAAAAGAAGTTACTTTGTGGAAGTTATCCTGTGGTGAAGGGAAAATAAACCTTCTGATCCTTCATTCATTCTTCGTGTGTATGGGAAAGCTAAGTGGCTATTTTTATACTTAGCCCAGCATTTCACAACACTTTTTGTGTTGTTGGACATTTCGGTCCCCAACCTTTTTATAAAGGTTTGGCGAAATGCTTACTGATATTAAATGTTTTTTTTGTCCCATAATGTTTTTAGATTTCTGCAAAGTTTCACACCCATTTAATTATTTATATTTCATTGTTAAAAAGTTTATTTCATTGTTTAGAAAATGTTTAGTGAGATGTAATATTTAGTGAGGGTTATTTATTTTTTATTTTTTTGCATGTTCAGAAATGTTTTTGGAAAAATTATTTTTATAATTAAATAAAATATTTGACCAATAAAATAGTTTTGTACTAAAACTTAACATTTTCATATGATGTTTTGAAAGATAAATTAGATTAAAATTAAATATTAAAAGAATTTTATTTCATTATTTTAAACTCAACTTTTACATTTAGATGAACCCAGAGGATATTTTTTAAATGTTCTTTTCATGTAAATTTGTATAAGGATCTTAAAAAAAAAATAATAATTTATAAATATCTTTTTTTTTTTTTTTTTTTTTTTTTTTTAAGTGCTTTAAAAATAATATCCTTAACTTGAATTTTCAAAATTTAGCTTTATAATTATCTAAATATAAAAAATTTTCTTTGCTATTGATTTCATGAATATTGAATAGTTTTCGTGTATATTTTTTTTTTTTTAAAAAGCAGTTGGTTGACGTTGTACAACTTTACTAGAATTAATTTTCTATTAATAAAAAGAAAAATAATGCAAAATCTTAATATCTAATAATAACTTTTAAAAGTTCATTTAGACTGTTATGAAATATTTCATAATTAAAATTGTCAAATTTTGATATCTTGAGTTTTGTGAATGGAAGTAATTTTTATAGCTTTTCAGAAATAATCTTTTTTTAGCCAGTGAAGATAGTAAAGTTAAGCTAGAATTCATAATCAACATTCAGGAGTCTTCTGTATGTTTCTGAACCTGTTGATATTAATGTACATCACATGTCCAATTGCGATCTCCCCCGTGTTTTTAGCTGATTTATGCATCTTGTCTTCTAAATGCCTACTATGTTTCACATACTGTTAAAAATTTATATAATAAAAAATATATTGGTAGAAATATATATGAAATATGTTCCATTAAAAATATTTGTCTCTCACATAGTGCCTTGATTTTATTTATTTTTACTTTTTCTCATAATACTACTATCTTCACATACAAGATTTACATTTAATGAAAATCTGTGACAAAAAATAATCACCATTATATTATTTTGTGTATAACTTAAAACAAATTAGAGTTTTTAAGGTTAATTTTTAACTGAAAACAATAAAAATAATTTTTCTATTACTACAAGTTTTATACTAAATATTGGATGAGTATATCTAAGTATCTTGCATAATTAGAATAGTTAAAAGATTCATATCAAAAGCATGCTTAAACAGAAGGATTATTTTTTATAAAAGATACTTTATATTGTCACTCAACTCACAATGCAAATTTTTCTTACTTTATTTTTTCTATTGGCTATATTCTTTACATTCACCTATTGTTATTTATTTTATTAGATCATCTTTCTTTAGTTAAATGTTTTTTTTTTTTCCCTGTAACCATTTATATTTATGAATTTATATATATATATATTGATTATCCTACATCAAATCGGCATGCTTTTCATTTCACCATCTTGGATTCTAATTCAAGTTGCAAAAGCTGTCAATACTTAAATACACTATATGGCCTTTCTTTTGATATACAACACAATAGAATTTTGTAAAATTTGAATTTTTCACAAAATTTTTGGAAAGTGCGTCTTTCAATTTTTTTTTTTTTTTTTTTTTTTTTTTTTTTTTTATTTATTTATTTATTTATCTAAAAATTAGTCTACACTGTGGCTAAATGTGTACCCTTAATTTTTAGTAATGGGTTCATAGTCTGAGAAGTAAAATTTAAAAAATTTCCCTACTCCATTTGAATATTTTTTCTAAACATTTTCAAATATTCTAAAGCAATAATAAGTTATTAATAATACATTAGTAACAATAATAAATAATTGGGCAAAAAATGCCTGTTAAAAGCATTAAAAGAAAGGTCATACAAAGCCATGTCTCTTTTCTCCATCTTCAAACCATAGCATTCTAGTTTAATTAGTAGGATTACTATGACTATTTGTATCTAAGGCAGTCATGTGATTTTCGAAGGTTTCAAAAGTATATTTTCTAAAGTGCCGCTGATATTTAATAAGATTTAGCATTTTTCTTATTCTTTGCATAAACATCCTATGTGAATAAAATCTGAAATAATGAGTTTGAATTTTCGTATTTTATTTTGACATTATTACATTCCTAAAAATTTGTTATATAAAACAATGAAATAGTACAAAACAGCCTTTTGTTGCAAAAGTCGAAATGATTAATTTTTTTTAAAAATCTGAAAAAATGTGATCACACAGTATTTCTTCAAAGGTATTATTAACTTATAATTTCCTCATTCAAAAATGGTCCAAAAGTTATGTTTCAAGGTCAAGCAAGTTAAAATGACTAGTCACGTTTTAGCATACATTATTTAAAACTAAAACTTGATTCAAAATAGAGGAATATATAATGTTTCTTCAGAAATGGTTCCAATAAATAAAACAATTTTTTTAGCCCTTTTAACTATATAATAATGAAGCTTTGAAGTGTATTTTATGAAAAAAATAAATTTAAAAGATTGATGATTTGGCAATCATACCAAAATGGAAAATAATACTTGTTCTTAAAAGTTTTTTTTTTTTTTATTTATTTATTTTTTTTTTTTTTTATTCAGTTCTTAAATTGTATTGGGTGAATTAATGCTATAAAGGACCATCTTCATATACCAATGTTAAAAACACTGTAAGCAACTGGCATGAGTTTGCATTAATCTAACTTACAACACAGATACTTAAATAGTTGTAATTAGTAATATAATAAAATACTTAAATAGTTGTAATTAAATAGTTGTAAAACTTCTGATGTTCTGTTTCAATTCACTCAATGTAAATTCACATCTGTTTGTATATTATTTTTAGTGAACTCTGTTGTTCTGGTCATCATTTTATTTTTTTTTTTTTTTTTTTTTTTTTTTTTTTTTTTTTATTGCCATATAAAAGTCTGTTAAAAGTATTTTTTTTTTTCTGATTAATTTGTAATTCTGAGTATTAGATGGGAAATAATTAAACTTCTCACTGTCTACAACAAAACACTGATTTAGAATCATTTTAAAAAGTTAAATGTTGATTAGTAATGATGATGAAAATAATTATCAACATATGATATGTAATACTTTTGAAAAATTATAGCAACTGAAAACATAAATGTTAAGTTTAAGGCACAATACAATTATTTCACTGGATGTCCATAATTAAACTGATATGGCATATGGAGGATTCCCAAAATATATATGTAGTTCCAGATGTCACCGATGATGAAAAGATTTATATTGGACATAATAATGAATTACAATGATGAAGCCGAATTGAACTGTCACCTATTGTTGAGCACGAATGAATAAAGTTTTAAGGTTTATTATGAAGTATAAAAGGTGTTGTTTTTTTCCTCCCCCAGTCCTCTGTTCTATGTCTTTGTTAAGTTTCTACTAAATATTGTACCATTCCTGTTGTTTGATAAAACTAAGGATGGCTGTGAGTAATATTATGTAAGTAATCATAATTCCGGCAAGATAGATTACTGTTGTGCTAATTCTGTTAAATCACTGATTTTTAAAAGATTGCATGTTAGATTATGAAGTAATTTATCATACCATATATATATATCCAAGTTTGTCCTTTTTTTTATAATCAGTTATATGCAGTAAATATTAAAACATGAAAAAAAAATTGTTAAAATTCAATTAATTGTATTTATTATGCATTAAAAGTTGTAACAGAAGGCATACAAGATGATTCAAAAATTCCTTGTAAAAATAATTTGAAGAAAATTAGAAACTCGGCAAAAAAGAAAAAAAAAAATCAGAAAACTTGAAACTCGAAAATGCACACTAAAAAAAAAATGTTGCAAGACACCACATTAGATAGAGACAAATGATTTAGATATACTGAAGGTTGCACAATAGGATTTTAACATATATCGAAAATTTAGCATGATTCTGATTTTAACAGGTGCTAAACATTAACCCAATACATAGGTGCAACATTTCCAGGGTTGACTTGGCGGACTCATTCTATAGCTATTCCACTGAACCCTTCCTGTGGGATTACTTGAAACATCAAGTGTATGAATGCTTGTCGATTTGAACAAAGACAGGGTGTGTCTAATTGCTGGAACTGCTACGGGTACACCAGGCATGTTCACTGACTGTCATTGTAAGGCTTGTACTACATTTCGAATGCCTACTGTGAATGTTGCATGCTTTTGCTGTCCTATGCAAACTTTCAGTTAGTCTATTAAAATCATATTGTTCAACATTTTCTGTTATCTATATGTCTGTTAAAAGAATGCTGTATAAACTTAAAAAAGATGCTGACATATCAGATAAAATCATTTATCACCTTAACATTGTGGCTTCTGTGTTGCATTTTGAAACTGATAATGCCATGCGATTATTACTTGTGTTACTGATCTCCCTGCAAACAAGGTTGCATAAAATATGCAGTTGTTAGAAAGATTTTGCATTATAATTACAATGACGTTGGCTTGATCGGTTGAATATTTTCATTTAAAATTTAGCTTCAAGATCTTTAATGATATGCAAGAATTATCACTTATACAGTAGAACCTCTTTAAGTCGAAAACGTCCACAACTCGGAAAATTTTTTTGTTCCCTTCCCTTCAAAATCCATTACTCGAAATTTCAACCCTCTGTAAGTCGAAATAATTAGTCAATCCCCACAAGCCATTTTGATATATATTTTCCGTCCTTAACTCGAAAAAAAAAAAAAAAAATTGGACCTCTGTTTCTTGAATCGAAGGAGTATATGGGGATGCGAAGCAACAAGGACTATAATCCCCTAATCACTATATAGGAACAGTTCGTTATTGGACCTCTGTATCTCGAACATTAGCAATGTTTGATATTACAACTCGATCATTTGAAACTAATTACCTCTATAGCTCGACCGACCGGGAGGATTTGCCGACAATACACGTCATTGTTTCTCAGAAGCAATGTATGAGTTTATAGTAAATAGTATAACCAATTCTATGAAATAGCTACTTGGAATAAAAAGAATTTTCTGCTCTTTATAGCTTAGATAATGCTATAGATAGAGAACGATCGAATTGTCTAAAGCAAAAAAAAAAAAAATGGTAATAATAACTGACTTTTTTTAGAATACATAATATTTTTAATTTTAAGGTTGTTTCGGAATTATTTTGATTTTTCATTGTAGTACATAATATAACTTTTAAGTTGCAAATAAACATGTTTATTACCTCTGTAACTTGAATTTTTACTTATTTTATCTCTAACTCAAAACAAGTTATATAAAAAAAAAAATTTTTTTTTTTTTCACTATATTGCAGAAAGTCCTTTATAAACAATTTTCATTCATTTTTTTAAGTTTATCTGGCGCCATCTATTGGTAGATATATGCAACTTTAAAAAAAACTATAATTAATTAATTAATATTTGAAAAACCGTATTAACATCCAGGGTCATCCACTACAAGTTCAAAAAAAATGTATCTGAACTTGAGTGGATGAATAAAAAGTATTTTATTAACGGTTGGAAATTTGAATAAGATATAGGGAGAGTGTGAGCTAATAGAAGAAATTAAATAAGTTAGAAAGAATCTAAATCTCTACAAGTCGAATATTTCTTACAAAATCCGCGTTGGTCGAAATCCTCCATAAGTCGAAAACTCTATAACTCGAATTATTTGGCGTCCCCCTTGAAGTTCGACTTACAGAGGTTCTACTGTATAACACTAAATTTAACCAAAGAGAAGCAAATAATGCATCCTTCTTAAGTTGTAAATTTAATATAAGACGTGTGGGCAGAGACTAGGACAATCGGAGCTGCACACAAGTTCCATATTGCTTTTGTGAGCCATGTCATATTTTTAATAAAATTAGATACAACAGCTAATATTTATTTAAAATCAAACACACAATATGAATTTTAAAAAATTAATCAGAAATAAACATTTAATTATAAGGTCAATCGGTTTTGCTTTGA
Organism: Caerostris darwini; assembly: GCA_021605075.1. Classification (NCBI taxonomy): domain Eukaryota; kingdom Metazoa; phylum Arthropoda; class Arachnida; order Araneae; family Araneidae; genus Caerostris; species Caerostris darwini. The sequence goes on along the minus strand of BPLQ01001734.1, from coordinate 54,349 downwards.
TAATTTTCTGAAATCTCGTGTGCAATTTCTCAAGATTATTTGCAGCAATTCTTTAAGATGCGGATTAGTTAATTGTATGTGATATTTTGATTTTAAGAACTTCATAGTTGAATATAAACATTCACGAGAATATGTTGTACAAAAAAAAATTGGAAGTAGCTGGCTGCTTTCCTTGAATTACGATTCTTTGTTTCTGGATCTAATTTCCGAAATTCTGTCAAGAAAAGAGATTTGTAATGTCTGTTTTTATTTCCCTTCCTTGGGAGTGCAGAAGTGTAGGGTTATAAAGAAAAACCAAGTTAAATATATAATTGCGATTTTCTTGTCAAATTTAAAATGAGAATGCACTGTTCAAAGTCGCATTTGCCCACAATTGGTATAGAGCATATAAGCTAATAATGTTGTTGGTGATATAAATTTACTTCATTCTGTAATACCAGAGAAGTTTTACCAGCCGATATGCAGTACTAGTATAATAAAATAGACTAAATTCACAGAATTGGCACCATAGCAAACAACAAACTTCTTCCTGTGTGATGCAAGTTTGTGTACACCGTTACGTTATAATGCTGGATATTAAGAGGCAAAAAATTGGGCTCCTTTGTTTGGTTTTATTATTACTGAACTGTCTTGTTTGCATGCAATTTTCCGTAACACGAACGGGTGATAATCATTTGAAGAGTATACAAAATGCTGCAAGATTGTAGTCGCATTATAAGTTTATGGTATGCTATTCTGCTTGTTTTGTAAGAACTGCAAGTTTCTTAAGTGCTGTGTTCTTAACGAATTGAATCTTGCACGTGTCACCATTGTTATACATTGATAGTGATATTAATGGTTTACTCATGCGGATGAAGCTTATTAACTGTTCACCATACACACATCATTAGTTTCTTAGATGGAGAAGAACTTTTGCATCCCTGATAATCAAATCAACGCTTGTGAGTATACTGGATCCATTTTCAGTAGACAAGTTCAAGATTATTTATTTATTTAATTAATTTTTTTTCTTCAGAAAATAAGTGTTGGTATTCCTAATCTTAATGCATTTCAGCAGTTTGTTAACGAAACAGAATTTGTAATACTACCATTATTAAGTATATTTTGTTACCTCATCATCTCCAAATACTATGCTCAGTTACAGCACTTTTTAAAGAATATACAAAATCGTCATATCTCAGTAGTGCCAGCTTGTAGTATAAAAAAACATGCTGTAATGATGTTCTTATTTATAGACATTACTGAAATAGTTCTAGGACTCAAAAGTCAAAACGAAATCTACGCAACATCCTACTGAATAAGTTAAATAATTAGTTTAAAAATACTGAAGGTACTTTTATCCATGTTAATGCATGCGGATAGTGGCGTTTGCAATTCATGTTATAGGAAAGTGATAGAACTTTTCTGGTTGTTTTAAAATATGCAAAAATTCCTATTTTCATTTAGTTTGCTAAGAAAGGTAGCCTGTTTCTTTTTGCAATGCTTCTTCACACGCTTTCTGACTTCCTTCTTGAACACAGGGCTTTCTTAGATAATTCATGCACTAATTTCTATTTGGCATGATATCTAAGATAAACAAATGAATATAATTATTCGAAATGTTGCACTCGTTAACCAAATATAAGTTTAAAAACATGCAGGATGTTAAAAAAAATGAGTAGACATTATAAAAAAAGGATAGAAATGCCCCATTTCCTATTTTTTGCTTGGAAACAAACTTTTAAACACAGAATTTCAAAAATTTTAAATTTTATTAAGTATAAAAAATTATATATTAATGTTTTTATATTTAAATATAAAAAATATTAAATTATTCAAATATATTATGTTTTTGCTGTGAGATAGTGCCTTGTAGCAATTGTCTGAGAAAGTCTAAACTATCATATTTTCGAAATATCTATCAACAGCATGGCGTAGTCTTGAAACAAAATTGAAAGAAGCCCGTGCAAATATTTCAGCCAGAATGGTTTCACGCAGCAAAGATGTACTGTACCAGTTCTACAGTTTACCGATTTTGAGTGTTCGTTGGTCTTTCAGTTGCCTTTACAGAAAAAAGTCATTTTGAAGACCAATTTATGTCATTTCCTGTATGTTTGCAATACTCTAAAACAATGGCACGATCATCAATATGTTCGTTGATAAAATTAAACACTTCGGTCGTTCGATGTAATCAATCACCATCTTGCGTGAAGCATGAAATGGATCTATATCTTCCAAGGTGTTGTGTATCTCCGAAAAAGATGAGCCAATGAGAAGTTTGGCGGAAATTGCTGTTAACCATTATTTTCGTTGAATGAAGTCATGATGGGATGGAAACAAAGGGATTTCCTGTACTCGAAATGCGCCAATTTTGCTTATTGACAAAGCCATCAAGATAAAAATACGTTTCATCTGTAAACCAAATGTTTCCAACATCAATATTACCGCCATCAAGTTCAAGAATGTCATGTATGGATTTGCATCAACGTTATTGGTTGGTAGAATCTAAATCTTGTAGTGTATAATAAAGTGCGCATACATTCGTCGTAAGTGACACAGAGAATGGAAGCCGGAGCACGTTGATGAATCACCTGTTGGAAGATCTGAAGACAAGACTGGGGACCTCTAAGACAGTCGTACAAGATCGGCTGAACTTTCCAACATTATCAGTCTGTTAAAATTCTGCAGAGTCTGTATTATATCCATTATTGTTCATTTGGTCATTTTGAATTTCTGCTGAAAACTATGCCTTGAAATGTAATTCAGGTGGTGGTATTCTATTATCAGATATATCCGCGGAAACCATTTTTACACTGTAACTTACAATTTCTGCTCACTCCACACTAACAGCAAGTGATCTAAAAAACTGTTTTCTCATTATCTATATGCTTGGGCAATTTTCCATGAACCAGCTGTCTTACCGCATCGTTGCACTGGTGACAAGCAATGCCACTTTCCGGCGCTGTAGTGTTCAGTAGTTCATGAGTAGGGTTTTTACGGTTTTTGGCAAAGTTCCTAAAGACAATTTAATTTTTTTTTTTTTAATTTTTCAATAAGTCTTCGCTTGCCACTGTTAAAACTCGCAAAACGCTACGCCCTTGCCACACTATGGCGTGGCAAGGGCGGGCGTTACATGCTGGCCATCCATAGCCTACACCAAGACTTTGACATTATTGATTACTCAGATTCGCATATCCGAGTTTGTAATGAATTAGAAAATGTTCAATACAATGTTTTTGTATAATATTTGAGTGTTTTTATATATTCATCATGTTCTGGTCTTTCATCAAAATCTGAGAGTTTATTTTATTAACTTATCGTTGGACTTGTTTAAATTAAAAGGGCTAATGAGAAAATGCTCGCAAGAAAGGAACAGTATAAGTTACATTCCTTACATAAGTTATATTCTGTCCTTAGGGCATTCTTACTTCAAATTTTATTAGAAATGTAAATAAGAAGTACTAAGTTGATAAAGATGTAAAAATTACTAAAGTACCGGAAGCCTCAGGTTTGAATCCGATTTCCTGCTGTCTTTGCAATCATAGCCTTCAAAAACATTGAGACCTGGTAGCGATCGTGTAAGCATTTCTTATCCACAAGCAAGGTATCTGGAATTTTCCTCTCATGCTATTAACCCTGAATAGTTGACATGAAAGGCATTCTCCTCGCTATCAATACCCATATGTGGATTGTTCGTCGCATATTTAGCACAAAGTTCGCCGAAATACAAAAAGACAAAAAAAAAAAAAAAAAAAACTAAATCCTGTAGTTCTTAAGAAAATGTAAAAAATCAATTACATCAAGAACAACATGCTGGAGAGTCCTTTTAATGGGATCGAGGAAGATGGTGTAAATCTACTACATGACACTCCTTTATTCAAAACTGGGGTGACAAAATGGAGATACAATGCAGATTTGCTCACTGATTCACTCTGGCTAAAGCTAGATCTGCCATTCTAGTGAGATATGCAATTCAGTTCAATATTGCCAGTATTCGAAAACTACCTCCATCCATTTATTCCAGTGGTTCCTAAACTTTTTCGAGTCGATGTCAATTTTTTGAATTAAAGAGTTTTCCCTAAGTAAAAGTATGACTGAAGGGATAAAAATAAATAAAACTTATGTACCTGCATTATGGAACAAATTCGTCCATTTATTTGTTATTTATTTCATTAATATTAAATTAATAATTAGTGAGATCAGTGCCTGCATCTCAATGTACATTTTCATGAACAAATCATGGAATCGGACTGTGGACACGGCTGCACTCATTTTCTTTCCCACGATGATTTTTGATAACAGTGATCGCTGAAAACGCACAATAGCGACTTTGTAAAAGAAATTAAAATCCCCTGAGCTTTATCATTTAGAAGGAAAATACTCATATTTTGCTTAAATCCAGAATTATGCTGTCAAATTTCGTTTTCAAACTTTTGCCGCAAGACAACTCGATAAGAATTTCTTCTCCAGCAGAAATAAATTCAGACAGATCACTAATATTAAATACGAATTCATGTGAACTTAGCGAAATTTTCATTTTGAAAATTTTTTTTTTTTTTTTTTTTCTAATTTATATTACTTTGTATATGTATACCACGCGCAGAGATTACTTCACTAGAAATCGATTATTGACTGACTGACTGGTTAGAGCCAATACGGTGCTTGCTTATACGAGTATAATTCGTCAACAAAATCTTTCAGAACAGTCCAAACTGATCACTTTGGATCTACCTATCTTGAAGTGTCTGTTACGATCGGAGAAGGGCGCAGCATTGTCATTTCGTGTTAATAAAAAAGCTCTGGAATTGTCGGATTTAATTTTATACTGGGTCAAATAAAAACCACACCACAAAAATTTACCAATTTTTAGCTTTTTTTGAAAAAAAATTTTCAATCAGGTTAAATAACTTGGTATTAGCCTAATTAATTAAGAAGCTTTTGCAACATTTCGCTGCGTCCTTGTGAAAACGCTGCGGCTCTCCAGATGCACAAATTGGGAATCTCTGATTTATTCTATTGATGAACCAATGAAAAGTTACTTTCTTGGAAGCATGAGAAACTGCAAAATTAAAAATCAAATTATATTTACCTTTTTCTATGTGCGCGAAAAATAAAAATTAAATAAAGTACCCAATTGAGATACAAGTATGTCCGTTATGAAAGCTGAGTAACTATTGTTTGGCTCATATAAAACATCAAAAATAATGCATGAGAATAAATGCATTCTTTTATAATTATTACCACACGTATCTTATTTCTGTTAAATGAAAAGATATGACAAGTTGTTTTCTATCCTGATGCCGATGTTATTCACAGGTTTGGTGACCAATAGACAGAATATAGTGCTGATATAAAGATTTTTAATAAATTTTAGTCCAAGCCAGATTGTTCCACAAATTTCGAGGTTCAAGATCTAGCCTTTCATATGCATTATGTACTGGAACTAATCTAAAATGATAACGAAATAATAAATTTCATCAATGCAACACGTTCTAAAACTTTCAATTTATACATGTTCTAATACTCAAACACATATTTACAACATATATACATTCTCATACTTATTTATATTAATGAGTAATTAATTTTATAACATAAGTATTCTACATGCTGGTTTGTTTCAAGATAATTTTAATTGAAATTTTATTGGTTAAAGAAGTATTAAGCTTAAACATTGGGTATTATAGTTTGGCTCACACGAGATCTATATACAGTCATTCTTGAAAACTATCATTGTATTGATAGAGGGAGCACATAGGTTGTCAAGAATGTCTTCTGTCAGTAAGAGGCATCTTCTTGGATCGCATAAAGTCATGTCAATTTCTGTCATACCATAATCCCCTGCGTAATTGTCACAATTGGAGCTATACTAAGTGAGCAATTTGTTAATATGTTGTTGTTGTTGCTTATTTCTATGGTTTAGACACCTAAACCAGGTCCAAAAGACCATGTTGCATCAATAAATCAAAAGCAATCTCTCCCTCATTCAATAGATTCTCCACAGATTCACCAATACAATCAATGATATGAGAGGAAGAAGCGATGACTGAACAGTGGCAATAGGCATAAGCCTTCATATTTTCGTTGAAGGTTAAACTTCTTATGGGGCCGGTCCTTAAATTAGATAAAGCAGTATGAACAAATCTTCGGCAAGTGCATTATAAGGACAATTCAGAGTACTTGGTGGCATACCACTCATATTTGGGAGAAATTTTGCAAGCGGTCAGAAATAGAGAATGTACCTCAGAAGATCGGAGAAAGGAGCAGTGCGAAGTTCTGTACCCTTCCTGTCAAACAGATCAGCAACTTCGTTTCCATATATACCCACATGTGAGGGAATCCACTGCAAACACACAGAGCCACCCTGTACCCAAAGCAGCCAAATTGGCAATGATATCCTGCCCCAGTTTATCCAGGGTAAGCTGTCAATTCCTCAAGAATTGGATAGAGCTTTTGCTATCAGTAAAAATCCATACATCAGATGCAACAGATTTCAGAGCAAGGTTCAAGGCCTTTCTTATAGTAATGAATTCTAAGAGAAAAACTGTACTAAGGTCCGAATTTCTAAAACTATATCAGAAATCACCCACTAAGCCATCAATGCCCGTTCTTCCAGAGTCAGATTTGTTAATAATATATATATTAAATATGAACAAATCTGAATTATGCTGTATTTTTGCAAGAAGTATATTTATTTATATTTCTTTTGAGGGTTTTATTAGTTTTCCACTGGCACAATTTGAAGAGTTGCATACATTTTCGGAATTGTTTATCTGTGTGAAAAAACATTTCTCCAAAATGAAATACTGCTGAAAAGTCTACATATCCAAGTTAAATGATGAGCATATAAAAGTAATTCTGATAATCGTAACTAGTACCTTGATACACAACTGCGAACCAGCAGAAAAACAAATCATCATATTACATTTAATTGTCAACAGGAAAATAAATTTAAATGTTCTCTTTTAATGTTATTACATTGTTAAATTCTCATTCATAAGTTAGAGTTTTTCTTCAGTGCTTGTATTTAGTTTTCCTAATAAATAAAAACATTTGACATTTATTTTGTATTAATAAAAAAAAAAAAAGAAGAAAATCAGCATAAGGTATGTTTGACACCTAGGAAATCTGAATCTTTATCAAGAACTGATCTCTATAAATGCTAATAAAGAAAAACTTATAATTTGAATGTCAAATCACCAATGGATATGCTGTTCTCATTTCGTCACCATACATGTGGTTGATCTAGATGTGATTGATGTATGTTTTTATGGGTTAAGAAACCAACTCAAATCAAAACTTATTAATGTTAAAACAAAAGTTAACTTATACAAGACCTTAATCAGACCAATCGTTTTGAATGGCAGAGAGTATCGGCCATTAAATAAATCTGAAAAAGATAGTCTGTTCATTTTTGAAAGAAAAATACTAAAAACGATGCCTACAGAATACTATATAACCATGAGATTTACAATAAATTTAAAGAACCTGATAATGTAAAAGTTATAAAAGCAAGCCGTATTACATGGCTGGGGCACATTTTCAGATATAACGACTCAAATCCAACTAAAAAAAGATACTTTTCCAACAATTGTAGGCACCAGAAGAAGTGGAAGGCCTCCCACCAGATGGGTTGGTTCAGTCGAAAGAGATCTAAAGGGTCTGGGAGTCAACAGATGGCGATCTATTGCCCCCGACAGAGTCAGTTGGAGGAAGCTCATGGAGGCTGCCTTGGCCTTTAGGCAGTAGTGCTGACGAAGATGTGGATGTATATTACACTTTAGCTGAAACATTCTTTTTTTGTGTGTATTCTATGCAATCTGCAGCCGCTTCTTTCATTATTTGCCTTATTTTGCCAAATACAATTCGTCATATATAATAATCAACATACAATACAACATATACACATTTATTTATTTTGTGTTTAAGTTAAATTTATATATATATAAAAAAAAAGTTTAAAAACTTGATTGGGGAGATTTGCATCAATTCACCATGCGGTTCACATTAACCCAAGTTTTTCGATAGCTGTCCTACGAATTCAGGTTTTCAATTGGTTAAAGTGTCTTCTCCACGTTCTGTTACAGTTTTATTTTGAGATATTAGAGAGTTTTTGCATACCGTATTTTGGACGTCCGTTAGCTTTTTCTCCCTAGCGCGCATGCTCAGTTTCCTATGAGCATGCGCGCTAGGGAGAAAAAGCTAACGGACGTCCAAAATACGGTATGCAAAAACTCTCTATTAATGAAATCCATCCTAAAAACGACGTATGGGATATCGGATAATGGGGAATACAATAGGCTTAGGTTATGATAACTGACACTTTATTTTCAATATTTGGCGCTAACATAAAACTGGAGCCTAAATTATATTTAATCTTCAGTTTTAATTTTTATTCTTGCAAGAATTGTTTAGAAAAAAAAGGTAGTACAGTCGGTAATTAATTGTACAATCTGCCAAAGAAAAAAAAAGGGTCACCTCTAATAACTTTTGTAATTATCGTTATATATTCATATAAGTTGTATCATTGAAAACGGCTCGAAGTGAACTAACATACATGCCATGCACTTGATTAACAAAATTAATTAACCACCAAGTCAAAATTTTTCCAATACGGAACCAGAGATTTTAAATGTAATCGATTTAGCATGATATAATTAGTGTATGATAATTTTTTTTCGTAAATCTGCTGAAAACAAATTTGAAGACAGGCTTCAACAAATCACTTTCCCAATTTCAAATGAAACTTTCGCTTAATAATCGAAATCTCACGCTCTAATTAATATTTTTTTTAAAAATCTTGCACCAGTAGAAAGAAAATGTTTTTTTTTTCCAATACTAAAAATATTGTTTTAGTCAAATTTTTTTGGAATAATTTTTAAAAACACATTAAATATTAAATATATAAAAACAAATATAACATACTCAATAACTAGATATAGATATTCATTTATTGCATAATCGAAGTTTTATACATTAATTAATTTTATTTTTATATATACATCGTGATTTAAAAATTTCCAGCATTATCTGACAAATATCTTTTCAGCAGTAAAATTTAAGGTTTATTCTTTCTTAAAATAAAATAAATCTTTACTTTTTTACAATAAAAATGCATTTTTCATGATTTTTTTATATTTTTTTATGTTAAATATATCGAATTATAATAGTATGTTTAAAAACTGTTCCCTTGCATATTTAAAATAAATTATACTTTAATGCCTATCAGCAAATATGATCAGACATCATGCAAGTTAAACTAAGATAATAATAAAAGTAAGTTTTAAAAAGATTCTTTTGAGAAAAAGTTTCAGAAGTACAAAATTCGAATTTAGAAAGATTTCAAAAGAAAATTTAAGGAAATCAGTTTAAGTAGATATAATAATATTTAATACTATAACATTATCTTAAAAAAAAGTTTATTTCCGAATTCTACAGAATTCATTTATACAAAAATAATAAAATCAGAAATGGTAAAAAGGCTATATGAAGCGAATATTATTAAACATTTAATAAATAATTAGATTGTAACTAAAATACAAAAAGGAATAAATAAAAAGTTAATGTATTAAAACATTAAATGAAAACCACGAACAAAATAAGAACACACAAAATACACTCATGTGCAAAATTATCTTTACATGCATAAATTCACGGATTTCTGAGAAACTGTGAACTATAATTTTATGTATTTATGCATAAATACATAAAAATCTGGAATGATACATAACATTATGACACATAAATACAAAGAAAATTTTTTAGAGCACTGCATATGATATATAATTGTGGCAGGAAGCAATAAAAATGGTAATAAAATGTGCAAACAGAGTTCAGAAAAAAATGAAACCTTACGAATTTAATATAAAATGCGATATCCCCAGATTTGTACATACATATCACACCTTGTTTTCATGCTGCCAACAACGTTGTTAACCACAATTTGGGGAATTAAATTCCACTCTTCCACAATGCCGTCTTCAGAGGATTTACATCTCTAGGTGGAGGTTGTCTATGTGTAATTAGTTTTCGAAGGTAGTTCGTGGCCCGGGAACGTCGTCGTCGTCTATCGGGTTGAAATCAGAAGACATTGCTGGCCACGGTATTCGCTGAATGTCTTCACATTTAAGGAATTCGTCAAAGAGGTTTGCTCGATGTGGACGAGAATTATCATCTATAAATAAATAGTTAAATCCCTATGAAAATCTAAAAGGTCTCACATAAGGTTCTAGACTTCATCTCGATATCTCTGGGCGGGCGCAGAACCGCTGTTGAAAACGTGTTGGAGCGTCCGGACATAGATTATTATTGCTCCCCATACCATTATACATCCACTATAACGGACTCGTTCCATAATATTCAGAAATAATTTCATTTCATCTGATTCTCTCCAGATGTAAACACGTTTAGAATCACTTGTAAAACTAAACCTAGACTCATCAGTAAAGAGAACATGGGACCAATGGTGTTCACTCCAGTTCTGATGTTCTTTGCTCCAATTAAAGCTATACCTCTTTTGTTGTGAAAGCAGTGAAACATATACCCTTGACTTGGAATAAAGGCCGTTTTCATTAAGCCTTATAATACTCTACACTCAAGAGCCAAAATATTATGACCACCCCTACATTTTGCAATGAACTCGCCTGGATGACGGGAGAGGCACGTGATCAGGTGGAAGTGGTATTTAACTGCTGCTGGAGAGTCTGAAGAATCATTCTTTCACTTACTTCTGTGTGTGATGGGAAAGGCTGCGGATATAAGCGACTTTGACAGAGGGCAGATTGTAATGGCTCGAAGTCTCGGAACAAGTATTTCCGAAACTTCACGACTCGTGGGTTGTTCGCGATCTACAGTTGTTAGTACTTATGCAAAGTGGATGAATGACGGTGAAACCAGCAGTAGACGACATGGTGTTGGACGTCCAAACGCTATCAAAGAAAAAGGTCGTCGGAGACTGTCTCGCATGGTGAAGCAAAACCGGAGCCACACAGTGGCTCAGCTGGCAACTCAATACAATGCAGGGCCAAGTAGAATACGGAGCACACTGTTCAGCGTACACTGTTGGATATGGGACTACGCAGCAAACGTCCCACTCGTGTGCCTTTGCTGACCAAGTGTCATCGCCAACTGCGCCTGCGCTGGGCCCGGGAACGTCGTGACTGGTCCATGGATCAATGGGATAGAGTTGGCTGGTCAGATGAATCACGGTTTGTCATTCATCACGCTGATGGCCGTGTCAGGATACGCCGTCTTCCAGGCGAACAGTTGCTCCCTCAATGTACAGTAGGTCATATACAGCCCGGTGGTGGCGGTATTATGCTTTGGGGGATCTCTTGGGCATCTCTGGGACCCGTGGTTGTGGTAGAGCAGACCATGAATGCTACAGGGTATCTGAACATCATTGCGGACCAGTTGCGCCCTTACATGGCCTCTGTTTTTCCATCTTGAAATGGAATGTTCCAACAGGACAACGCCCCTTGTCACAAGGCTAAAATTGCGTTGGAGTGGTTACAGGAACATGATGCTGAATTCCAGTTAATGTCCTGGCCGTATAACTCACTGGATCTTAATCCAATAGAACACATTTGGGATGTCCTGGGGCGGCAGCTCAGAGTTCAAAGACCACCAATTCGCAATATCTCAGATTTGCGTGACCGTTGCTTAAACATCTGGTACAATCTGTCTCCGGCCATTTACCAAGGACTTGTGGCATCCATAGCAAGGCGGGTTGAAGCTGTGTTCCGCGCCAAAGGTGGGCCAACTCGTTATTGACAGGTGGTCATAATGTTTTGGCTCTTGAGTCTACATATAAATGTAATATATCTTGCCAGATATATGACAATTTTGACAGATTTCTGACTAAAATTATATGCAACGAAAATAAGAATTTTAGTTAGAAAATATGAAGGAAAACCATTAATAAATTTTCTCAAAAGTCAAGATATGTCAAGAGTTATACACTGATGGTTTATATATATATACACTCAAGAGCCAAAACATTATGACCACCTGTTCAATAACGAGTTGGTCCACCTTTGGCGCGCAACACAGCTTCAACCCACCTTGCCATGGATGCCACAAGTCCTTGGTAAATGGCCGGAGACAGATTGTACCAGATGTTTAAGCAACGGTCACGCAAATCCGAGATATTGCGAATTGGTGGTCTTTGAACTCTGAGGTGCCGTCCCAGGACATCCCAAATGTGTTCTATTGGATTGAGGTCATAATGTTTTGGCTCTTGAGTGTATTCCGTTTGTCGCAGTCTGATACAACAGTTCCAGTGGTGGCTGCAAGCTCTGAACTTAACTGGCGAGCAGTAGACTTCCTGTTACTATGGGCAGTCATTGCCAGATATCGATCTTCAGAAGCAGTTGTCCTTCGCTTACGATTTTGTCTAGGCCTTCTTACAACTATTCCATTGTTTAGTAATTGACAGACAGACAGTTTGACATTATTGAGGCATTTTGGCAGCGTTAGCCTCCATATACCTCTGTCTTGATGGTTCCTTTGGAGGTAAATGATTAGAGAAATGGTTTGCTCAGTCAATGAAGTAAAAAATAAAATATAAAATATAGAATAAAATCAACACACAGAGAGAGCTGAATAAAATTTTTATTTATTTAGTATGTATGTTCAGAGAGGTGCGCGGACGTTTATTGTTGGTAGGTAGCGTTATGTCATAATCAGGTAATCTTTTAACTAAAGGATTTGGATCGTTATTAGTGTTATTATAAAATGTTGTGGCTAATTTGTGAATAAAATTTTTAATGGTAGTAATGTCCAAAGCAGCCAAAACGTCATTATTTCGCATGTACCTTGGGGCATCAACTGTCATGCGCAAGACCTTGTTCTCCAAAACTTGGATGTCCTTAATTCTTGATTTGCAGGCGGATCCCCATATTTGACTAGCATAAATAATAATGGGACACAAAATAGTTTAGGAAAAATAGGACATTAGAACAAATAGAACAAATAGTTTTCAAATTGTTTTCCATAACGTAGAAACTATCTGTCTTGAAGTATTCAGACATTTGGCTGCTTCTGTGATTGGCTGGCTTGCTTGTAAACGGCTCGCCACATCACAGATTCTTCTAAATGATGGTTTGAAGACAAATCAAACCGATTCGAGTTCTTATTGCAGAAATTCACTCTGTGCAAAGCGCTTGATTCAACGTCGAATGACATAAACCTAGATTTGCATATCAGAAACCGTTAGGTTACTTTTGATTGGATATTGCTAATTAGGCTTGTTTTTCACATATTCTCTGTAAACGTGGATCACATTAATTGAGTATCAATATTGTTGGGTATTTAATGATAAATTTAGATATTAATGTACTTCATTACAACAAATTATGATTGTCAGTAAGAATATTTTAAATGAATAAAAAATAAAATAACTGCATCACTTTTGCAAAAAGAAGAATATATTTAGAAAATATTTGTAAGATTCGGTATGGTTTGTCGCTCTACGGTCATTTGTTGCACATTTAAGCTAATTAGTCCGAGACCCATAGTTTAATGTGGATTTCGAACCACTAACAAACATCTATGCCACCGCCAGGATTCGAACCTGAAGCCAGTGGTACCAAAGACCAGAAGGAGAGTTATGAGAAAAACAATTATGAAAAATGATTTATTATTAAAATGAATACGGGGTAAGGGTGCCTATTTCTAATTACGGGGTAGGGGTGTCAGCTCTTTTTCCAACGATCTGCAGTCATATTAGACAGGGACCTACAGTTTAAAGTGAATTCCGAACCACTACAAACTTCCGATGTAATTGATGATTTCTACTACTAATCAAAACTTTCAAGTCGTAGAACGTCAGTCAAACGGAAGCCTGTGTTGGCAAGTTATTAGGATCCCGATTGGTTGGCATTTTACGACATGCAATTTTAGAATCTGATGAAAATTCACAAAGAGGAATTAACAGTATAAAGAGTAAGCCACTGGTGTAATTCAAGCAAGCCTAGTTACATGGTATTACGTATCTCTATATAATACACACGAATTATGTGAATCAGCTAGAACGTGTTGCTTTAAAAGCTATTCAAATCTATATTAAAATATAAGCTTCATATTTTAAATAGGGGCTGAATGGTCGAGTAGCTAACGCTCTGGCGCTCGGTAACACAGGTTTCGGGTTCGCGTCCCGGCGGTGCCATGGATGTTTGTAGTGGTTCGGAATCCACTTTAAACCGTAGGTCTCGGTCTAATAGGATCGTAGAGCGTTACGGGGGCATTGTTACTCCATTGTTACTACTTACGGGGGCATTGTTACTCTGTGGCTTATCTTCAAGTTAAACGCGCCCCCTGGGTAATGCAAAGTGAGTAACGTTTGTGCAGCGCTTGCCTTAAGGCATACAAGGCAGCTGTCTACGTGTTTGCAGCTGCATTAAAAAAAAAAAAAAAAATTGTAATAATGAGAAGGAAATACTTATCAGAAAATAAAAACGATTTGATCTATACAGCTCATGCACAAAATGAAGAATTAATAATTAATACAGCACATGTTTAGAAGGAGAAATAAGTTTGTTATAGTTTTGGGGCTTAATAGCCGAGTGACTAGCGTTCAGTACCACAGATTTTCGGTTCGAGTCCCGGCGGTGACATGGAGGTTTGCATTGGTTCGGGATCCACTTAAAATTGTAGGTCCGGGTCTAATATGACTGTAGAGCGTTGGGCATAGGGCTCACAACCCTACCCCGTAAAAAGAACAGAAAGCATCTCCTATCTCGAAATATGCCACTAGGCAGATGGCCTTAGCCCACAGTGGGTCTTTTGCACCAATGAAGAAGAAGAAGTGTAATAGTTTTAAGCTAATTTCACGTGTTAAATCGTATTTGGCTTCTCAAATACATTACTGTTCTAACAAGATTAATTGCGTATCTCTTTTGCATAGCATTTTATTACATACTTGAATATGTTAGATATTATCCCCTATAATATATAACATGATCAAATACAACATTACAAATAATGTGTTATACATAATTTGAATTTTTTCAATATATATATATATATATATATATATTACAATCGGTATTACATCAGATATGTGCAACTTGAACATGAAACTGCTACTATAATAATATGTAAATAATATTGTAACTAATTGTTATGTAGTTTCACTTTTCGGTTTTTGCAACTAATTTTTTTATGAATTCTTTCGGATCTGTATGAAAATATTGATCTGAATCTGGATTTAAAAATTTACCATTATAAAAACTAAAAAGCTGTGTTTCTTTTTTTCTTTCTTTTAAAATATGTGAATATTTTGTGGTATTCACAGATAAAAATATTTAATCAGTTCAGATATCTAAAAAATGTTTTCAGTTAATTAATATACGTGAATTGGCTTTTTCAAATTGAAGAACATTTTGTCTCTCTTTTATTGAAAAAATAAATAAATAAGTAAAAAAAGCTGAATTAAATAATTTTCTATTCCTAATTTTTTCTTTTTAGGGGGCTATATAGTTTTCGTTATTTGGTCAATTTTTATTCTTTATTGCGCAAATATTTTACTTAATAATAATTTAAGTTGTTTGATGTGCGTGATAATGAAATTTCGTTGAAATCTTACTACATTTACTTTTCTACAGTAAAAAGAAATAAATACAATGAAAGAAAAGAATTTCAAAAGTTTACATATGAAAATATCAAGGGGGAAAAAAAACCCCTCATCACAGAATTTTTAGACCTTATAATTCAAAAACCGTTAAGCATATCCATAAGACTATTATTAAAACATGGGAGAAACATTTTTCGAATCATTTACTTCTCCCAAAGAGATGCCTCTTTAGCCCTCATGTTCACAATATGACTGCAGAGCGACAAACCAAACCCAAAGAGAGACGTTCTTATCATAATTAATTTTTTTTAAATCTACAATACTGTACACCATTTCAGTGGATTAACATTTCTTTTTAAGACAAAAATGCTTAGATTTAGGACATACTAGCATATACTACTGCACCCAAAAAGTAAGACCAATGTTCTTTTTCTAAAACTCTTTATTTATTCTTCCAAATTTATTTCATCGCCTTCAAAGTAATCCTCTCCGGACAGAATGCACTTATGCCAACTTTTTTGCAAATCCTCAATGCAAGCTAAAAAGTCATCGGCAGGGATGGCCTTCAAAACGCGCGCTGATTCACGTTGAATCTCTTCATTCCACTCAAAACGGTGTCCCCGGAGTGGTCTTTTGAGTTTAGGGAATAGCCAGAAGTCATACGGTGTGAATTACGGTGGTTGTGGAACGATATGGGTTTCATTTTTACCAAAAGAGTCACGAAGTATCAATGCAATGTGAGCTGGCGCATTCAGTGTTTTAGGCACCAATCGAGATTTGACGCGTATGGAATTGATGGAATGACCAATGATGCAATGGAATTTACCGATCCTTTTGAAACTTCAACATCCTCAGCAAAGTCTCTAATTGTAAATCGACGGTTTGTAAGCACCAAATCTTTAATTTTTTGGACGTGAGCTTCATCGGTTGAGGTTGATGGTCGACCAGAGCGCTCTTCGTCTTCAATGCGTTCTCTGCCTTCTTTGAACTGTTTGTACCACTTCTAAACATTTCTTTCCTGTGTAGGAATGCTCACCGAATGCCCTCTGTAACATTCTATACCTTTCTGCAAACAAAATTGAATGCAACTTCTTTGCTCAATTAATTCAGACATTTCAAAAATTGCTGGAATCACTTTTAGCGTCTCACAGAGTCGAGCGTAACTCAAATACTAATGAATATTTTGACGTCAAATTTCACACAGATGTCAAGGACAGTGCCAACAACCTAAAAAAGGAAAAAAATTGAAATACCATATTCCCGGAAATTTAAATTGAAAATTGGTCTTACTGTTTTGACACAGTAGCACAGTAGTACCCAAAGAGAGGCCTGTTTAGGCCTCATGTGCACAAGATGACCGTACAGCGACAGACCAAACCCAAAGAGAGACTTTCTTATCATAATTAATTTTATTTAAAATCTACAATACTGTACACCATTTCTGTGGATTAACATTTCTTTTTAAGACAAAAATGCTTAAATTTAGGACATGCTGTATATAAGGCAGTAAACTTTCAGGAGTAATCAGGATTTTAAATCATGTTTTATCTTTTACAAAAATGAAAATTTTTATAAACCTTTAAGTGAAATATTATTTTTAAAAAACTTGTCTGAAACAGTTTAAACCTATATGCTCCTAAAAGCTTAAGATTGAGAAAGAAAATATGGAAATAATTTTTTTTGATATACTAGTATGTATAGAACATTTAAATTTATCCTAGTTGGACTTTTTTTTATAAATACTGGATTAAATGGCTCGATATTTTAATGATACTTCCATTAAGGTTGAAGTAATAAAAGACCGAAAAGTTATTCCGTTTATACCTGGGAGAATAAAATAAAATTTCTAAATATTTCATTTCAACTCCTTTTCCATTTATATCATAAAAACCTGCTATTAAAAATATTTTTTAATAATATTTAATTAAATGTATTCGTAAAATCGAACTATTATAATCAATATTGTGTTTAAATTAATTATTGACATATTTGAACCATATAAATAGAAATATTTTTTTTTTATGTTTCAATGTTTTTCAAATGTGACTTATTTTCTTGAGTGTAAAAATAATTTTTAAAATCCATTCTCAATATAAAAAAACGGAAGTTTACTGATTATTTTATAGGATGAAAGTCTATAGATAAACAGTGCATATTTTGTCAGCTGGACAGAGAAACTGAGAAATTAATTCTTCCATTTTTAAAAATAAGACGCCAAATCCTCCAACTTCATACCGTCATAAAAATGGCAACCCCGACCGCGCCTTAGGTGATGTTTTGATTGTCAAAATCACTGCAACCCCAGTGGCAGCTCTAAAAAGTGTTTTGCTCGCTGTGCTACGGAATGTTGGAAGCCAGAACTCGAGATGTTTTGTGCTGGACGGTATTGTCATGATAACCTCGTGGTTTGATGATGAGATTTTATGCCCGAAAGTTTCTTAGATGGATCGCAGCAGCGGTTTTGATACTCTGTTACACCTTGTTAATGCTTTTGTGGCAGGTCGATGTTCCGAGAAGTCAGGTGTCCCAGTGGTCTGTGAGCAAAGATGGCGTTGCCAGTGCCAGTGAAAATAATGCCAAAACACGTGAATTGTTTCAAGAAAGGGCGCCTCGTTCAATACAAGACTTGGAAAATGAGAACCAAAAGTTCAAGCTGAGAATCCCCGCACAAGTCACACCAACTTCCAAAGACATTTTAAATAATAGTACCCACAGCACGAACTTAGACGATCTTTTTATAAGTGTCAAAACAACGAAGAATTTTCATCAGAGTCGATTAAATGTCATTTTACGCACTTGGTTCGTTCTTGCAAGGGAACAAGTGAGTATTTTTTATTTAATTTTTTTATATTACCTGTAAATATATTTACCTATTGCACCTGACATTCACTAATAAAAGAAGACAAGATTCTTTTTGATATTTGCTAGACCTTTCGTTATTTGTAAGTTTTTCAGTAGGGCAAGTCAAATATTTTGATACAGATATTTAGCTGTTTAAAAAAAATCCAATTCTAACTTATTACGATTTTATTGATTGAAAAACATAATGTAACTAATTTGGGACTAATTTTTAATTTGTTGCTTAAAAGTTACATTTAGTTAAAAGTTTTTCTCTGTTTTTTTACCTATTTTGATTCTTATAGTGAATTAACTTCATATTTTTCAATGCTTGACTGCAATTCTTTAAAAAAAAAAATGTTTTAACAAAGAAAGTTCTCATAATTATTCTTCTGTTATTTATTTCTTCAATGATGTAATAAGACGCTATTAATTAAGAAGCTTTTATATTTCCAGTTAAAAATAAGAGTCTTACTTCCAACTATCCATTACTTAGTTAAATATAACGAAAAAGTAATTGCAGAAATAAATTAATATTTTTGTGTTGAATGTTTATATAAATTTTTTACTTATCTGTCAATGAAATAATTACAACATATTTTTAAATTGTATCAAAAAAATATTTAGGCTACTGTAAATGTTGTGAAAAATTGTAATACTCGCTGAACAAATTTAACTAATTATTTTTTATTGATACTTTTAATATATTTTGCATAATAAAATAATCAATCAAATTTAAGAAGTAAAATCAAATTTAAAATTTTTGTATCAGACAATATTGTATTATAATATTTTTTAAATTCGAATCTTCTTAGAAATTATAGTTTCATTTTAAAAGTGGACAAGTATTACATTTTATAATTTTCTTTTTTTACATTCTTAGTCTTTTTTCTAGAAGATTATTGCTATTTTAAAATATTTCATAATTTTTTTAAATTATGAGTGGTTTTTAAGTAAGAATATTTCAAAATTTGTGAAAAAATGTTTTAAAATAAATTGGCATAGGACATAGTTAATTTAAATAAATTTCATTTGGTGTTTTAATTTACTTAGTGAATGAGGAAAAAAAAAGGAATGTTGGTTCTTAAAAGTGGTCTCGGAAAGCACAGATTTTATAAGTATTTATAAACTAGTTTTGGTTGAGAAAAAATGAGTACTTCTAAAATTCATTCTTATTGTGAAATACGATACATTTTAAAATTCTCAAATAATCTATTACTTATTAAATTTCATGACTTCCAAATTTAAAATTGGTTAACTTTGAAAAATCATCTCAAAAACATAGGTCATTCATGTTGGTTATTTTTCAAATTTTTTTAAATAAAAAATAGTCATGATATGTATCATTCTAATAAGAATTCACTCCATAGCAATAAAAATAATTACGTTTTATGTATTATAATAATTTTTTAAATTATTACTTTCAAAATTATACCACATAGTGTTTTTGAAGTTAAGCTCGCAGAATAAGCTGTTTAGACGAACATTTCTTACATTGTTTAACAAGAATTTAAATATATATTTATAAAACATTGTTTTAAAAAGTTAGTTTAAGTAATTAATAATTTAAGTTAGTAATAAAGTATGATTGCTGTTTTATTGTGACAAAATCTAATTTCAGGACCTTTTACTTGTAACTTATATTGTAAAAGATATTTACATTTAAAATAGAGCAATTTTATCATTAGATAGTGGTAAGAAACCATAGTAATAAATATTGTATTTTTTAATTTCTTCTGTTCAGTGATATATTATTTTATTGAACAATTAATCTTGAAATAGAAATTAAGTGGGCAGACAGTAACTAAATGAGAATAGTAGTCGAGCAAATTCAGAATAAGAGCTATCTGTATATATAATCCACATAAAAATTTTTAATCATTTAATTTGTCTGATGGCATGCATATCATTTGTATTTATGGTATTCTTAAGTTGTAAAATTCTATATTATCTAACTTCTTAATTAGTAATAAATTGGTTAGTAATTATTGCAATAAAATTTTATTAGGTCAGACATCTTCAGTTACAAAATGACTTCATTTAGTTTTTAAAAATAATCATGCTTAATTGTGAGCATAACATTTTTTTTTTTTTCCTGCTACTTTGAAGTATTATGCAGTGGCATGACTTCTGGATTGAATTGCTTTAGAATTCACAGAGCACGAAATAATTCAACATTTGTATCAACTCGTGTGAATGTGAAATATTTAAATGATAAAGAAATTAAAATTTAAAATAAGACAGGTTTAAATACTTTTCAAATCTTTTATGTTCTTTTTTTATTAAAAAATGTTAATTTTCTATCAAGCAAATTATTCTCTTGGAAATATTAATTTTTTCTCAAGGTAGATGTTCCTCTCGGAAAAGAAAGATTTTTGTGTTAAAATTAATAAAAAAAAAAAAATTTATATATATATCAAGTTAATTTTTTTCCATTGATCTATGCCAGGGGTCTGCAAACTTTCCAGCCTTAGGGCCATACTGTTTACTCCAGTAAGTACCAAAAGCCAAATCCGTTTTAATTTTTTTGCCATTATCTATATAATTAAATAAATCTCATTAGTATTTTTTTACGAGTGGATAACCCGCGGCTTCATTCGCGTTAATTTAGCTTTTCCGGTCCTGAGGGATTTTCAGGATAAAATTCATATGTTTGATTCAGGATATATACATTCCAAACATCGATATACATACATATGCGATACTTCTTGTAAGCTTAGTGGGATTCATTTCAATTATTTGTTAGTTGTTTATTCTTAAGTTAAATGTTCTGCATATTATGCTTGTCATTAAGCTATACCTAGCAAGTGAATAAAACCGTGTTATTATCATTCCGTGTTTTTTTATCCAACTTATTACAGCAACAATAAGCTATTCGCTGTCGCAGGCCGGATGGATGACATTGTCGGGCCGTAGTTTGGAGACCCCTGATCTAAGCCAAAAAATCTTTAATCATAATAAGTAAAGCTACATAAGTTAAGTTCTTATTTAAAATAATTAGACTGTAAAAATAATAGTAAATTAATTAAACAGGAAATTGATTTTACCCCAGATTTTGATCCATTAAAATATATATATATTTTTGTATAATAACATAAAAAAAAAATGATTCAAATGTTGAACTTAAAATTTCATTATTTACTGGGATGTGTTTTAATTGTTAAGTAAAGTTTATTCTTATAAGTCTACGGATATTTTTTTTCCAACTGTAGTAGTACATAGTTTATTAAAAAAAAAAAAAAAAAAGACAGCTTAGATTGTTTAGTATGTCATAATGAGCGACGAAAGAAAAATGTGTAAATAGTTTATAAAACATGCTTCTAAATCCCATTATTTGAATCCAAGCCGTAACCCGTAAATGAACCGATAAATTCTATCACATCGTTTAACTTCTTTAACATTGCTTATCTTTAATGTAAATTCCGAATTTATTTTTCTCTACTATTATGCATCGCTTCTTATCTAAGCTACGGAGTTTTTTCGATTGATTTATTCGGTGATATTTACTGCTTCACTCATCCATGAAGCATGCGTGCGTCGTCTCGGTTTTTCTTGGTTCTTCAAAACGTTTTTGTTGTTTGTTATTTATCAACTCTTGATAAAATGTAATTATTCTGAAAAAAAAAAGAAGTTAAAGAAAAGATGGGGATTAAGCATGTTTATTCATATTCTAATCTTCTAAAACATTTTAATTCAAATTGCAAATTGAAATTTTACACCTGAGTAAAATGCTAACAATATTAACACATTGAGGATTGAAGAAATGTACGGAACTATGCATCCTTTGTATGTTGAAACTGAAATTCTCGTAATCTACCAGCATGTTAATTGTCGAAAAAAGATAGAAAGTCAAACGATTATTAAATTACAAGTTCAAAGTACTCTTTAACAAATGTTCGAAAAATTTTTAGTAAGGTCCAATGTAAAAGTTTTTAACATTCTTTTTTTTAATAATATCGATATAATTGTATTAATTAATCGTTATATCATTGTAATCGTTTGTTATTTTCATGGAATTCTCAAAGAACATTTTATTGCTTATTTAAGTCAAAATAAAATTATTAAATTAAAAGTTCAAAGTACTCTTTAACAAGCGCTTGAAAAAATTTTAGCGAGATTCAATATAAAAGTTTTTAACATTCTTTTTTTTTTAATAATATCGATATAATCGTATTAATTAATCGTTTATAATCAAACGATTATATCATAATCGTTTATTTGCATGGAATTATCAAAGAACATTTTATTGCTTATTTAAATCAAAATTTTTAATAAACTCTTTGAATAAAAACAAATGAAAAGAATGTTCAGTCTTTATTTATTATACATAACATTAGTTATCCTATTAAAAGCATATATAGATATAGTTTAAAAGTTGCTTTTGGCATAATCGTTTTTTAATTTCCTGTAGTTATAATATTCATTTGTTTAGACATAGCATTTCAATTCTTGTTTTGTTAGATTTACACCAAAACAAACTTTTTTTAATTCATTTTTAAACCACATTTATTATAGCTGATTTCAGTACTAAAAATAAATTTCACTAACATTTAGACGTAAAAATATTTTAAAACAAAAAGGGCCTTTAGGCAATAACTGTTCATTATTTAATTTAGTATTTAGTTCAATTTTTTTTCATTTTAAAAAAAAAAGCTGCTGTTCTATATGGCTTTTGATATAGCCAATATAAATTTGAAACTATTATTATTGCTAATTAAAAGTTACAGTTTATCTAATCTATGTTCGCGTGTAAGTCTAATGCAAGTTTTAATTATATTTAATTAGGCATAATTATATTGAGTAATAATTTAATAATTAATAATTTTTTAACGATACAATTTTTTTCTCGCATTATGAAAAATCTATATCAAGGAATATTGAAATATTATTATTAATTATTCAATTCTGTTGCAAGGTGCTGTATTATTCTATGAATAATAATAATTAAGAAACACATTGTTTTCTCTATAAATCGAATGAAAAAAACTATCGTTTGATGTTGACACATTGTTTTCCTCTTCACATTTTCTTTTATTCTGTAAACTTCGCACATTTTTCGATTTAAAGTTGGCTTACCATTTAAATGCGAGTTTCCTGTCTAAGGTAATTTATTAAAATTTGGGAGCAACAACTGTAACGTCTTTCATAAAATGTAAGAGTAGGAAATAATTTGAGGAATCGGTTCTAAAACATGCGTAGGAAACATTCCGGCTTCCTAATTTCTTTGTTGCAAATGACTAGATTTTATTTTAAATTCCACTTGTTTCTGAGTTGAATCGGAACGAAACTCTGAAAATAATCTAAATCAATTAGAGAAACAAGAATCAATTATTTAGAAAATTTAAAATAAAACATCAGAGATTCTTATTCATTCTTATTTTTATTCAACAAATGTTCCTTAGAGATGTTGTTAAAGATTGAAATGTTTAAATGCATTGCTTTTATCTAGATTTCTTTAATTGAATTTTTAGTTTGTTATAATATATAAAAAGTGCTGCTGGAATCATTTGCTATTTGAATTTCGATGTTTGTAAAGAAAAGGAAAGAAATTTAATCATGTTAGAATATACAGTATTTATAAATTAATTCTTCTTGTGAAGATTCTATTCTAAACTATTTTATTTATTTAGTTAGTTATTTTACTACCACAGAACACAATTTATTTTAAAAATTGTTTAAGAATAACAAGCTTATTTTAATGTATATATTATACATTGATATAAAAACTTCTCAGTATGGTATTAATTGTTAAACTTGTATTCTGAGTGTTGTTTTAAATTTATTATAATTTAAAGAATAATCACTTAAGGAATTATTTTTGTATCTAGTCAAATTTAGCCCATTTAACGATTTCTGAAGAGTTCTATCCGTAATCAATATTTTTAATGTTATTAATAGAAGAAAGGTATATTACTTCATACATGTAATTAAGTATTTTTCAATTTTTTTTTCGGTAATACTTTAAAATTCACGTTTAAGAATAATTAAAATGATGTAATAATATTCCGCTTGTAGTCCTCTGTCATTTATTTCATAACTCTTTTACGTTTCACGTTTAAATTTACCATCATATGTACATGTAAAGATATTTATCGCCCTATTAATTATTTAAAAATAAAATGCTGAAAAAATATTTATCTTAAACAAATCTAAAATTTTCTAATCTGAAATATAAATTAGTTAATGATCTTTCAAAAATATCTCGACCAGCCTTACGATCCTAACACGACATATGTGTTGAAAATGATGTGTTCTGTGATTAAATTAAGTATATGGCACTGTCAATTAACCATTCAATTTTTTTTTCTATTTGGTGCGTTGCCAACAAATCAAGAACAAATTCCTATTAGATAGTTCCTTTTTAATTAAATAAAAACTAATTTTAGCGTATTATAACAACGCACTACATAATTATAACAAGTCATGATGTTATAATACATTATTAAAAAAGTGGATAGAAATATTATAAAATAATTTGATATTTTTTTAATGAAATAATTAAAAACAAATTTTTTTTAACAATATCGTTTTGTAACTTAGAATAGCAGTGTTTATTTAAAATTTATTAACCTTTAATAAAAATTTATTAAATGGGCCTTTTTATGAATAAAGTAAGGTATTAAGGTGTTTATAAGTGAATAAATTCAATAAGGTGTTTATATTCAAATTGTCTGAAATAGCGTATGTATTAAAAAAGAAATTAATGAAAGGAGGAATTAAATTTTTATAAAACTGAAATAAAAAAAGCGATTTGAATTTAAAGATGAAGTAATTCTTAATGAATATGAGAAGAAATGATTTTTTTTTTACTTTTTTTTTTTATTAGATATCTTAAATAAGAGTTTAATAATAGATATAATATTTAAATTATTAGCTTAATATTAATTTTGAAATTACAACCAATCTATTTCATTAAAAGTTATCGAATTTCATATATTTAAACCAACAACGTCGGGAATATTCGCTAGTATTAGAATAAGACATAGTATATGTCAATATTTCAAGTGACGTTCTATTAAAAATAGTAATAACTAACTAACAAATAAACTATTTCTCAGAATGGAAAACGCATATCAAAAAGTAACGACCTTCATTGATAAATTTGATAAATTTAATTGATTTAATTAATTTGATTTTAATAATTTCCTTTTATTACCGATTGTAATCAACATATTAATTTTAAATTACCAGATATTTAAAAGCAGTTTATGTTTTATTTATTTTTTTAAATTCTTACATAAAAAATATTTATTGGTTGCTTCTGCATTTTGGAAATGTAAATGTAAAGCGGATGAACTTTTATTGATATTTATTATTTCCATGCAAATACTTTAAGAAACGATGGCAAAAATTATTGAAAATACGTAACAATAAGTAAAATTTTTAATAATCTTGTTATATATAAGTCAACAAACGGTATCTAATTTATTACATCTCAAAATACCTCGAAAATCATATCAAATTTTTGAAGTTATTTTTTTCATTTCGAACATTTTTGCAGTTATCTCTACAGCATAAAAATTTGAAAAATTTTTCCTTTTATTTATGACACGTCATTTGAATCTTTCTATTATATCTCCATATTTATATATATATATATCGCTTTGCACCATGATTAGCAACTTTCTTTAATAACTACCACAGTATTATTTTTTTACCCCAAATTGAAAATTGCTAATTAGTCATCGTTGAATTCCATTGTTAACACCTCACTCTTTGAATGGTTTAGGTTCGATGGCGCCCTAGGCCCAAGTTAATTTGACGCCCTTATATATATAATAATAATAATAATAGTAATAATGGATTCGAATTAAATTTAGATATTGAATTTAGGCATGAATTAAATACAGCAGAACCTCTGTAAGTCGAACTTCAAGAGAGACGCCAAATAATTCGAGTTATAGTTTACGACTTACGCGGATTTTGTAAGGAAATTTTCGACTTAACGGTTTAGATTCTTTCCGACTTATTTTGAGTTAGGTAAAATAAATAAAAATTCAAGTTACAGAGGTAATAAACATGTTTATTTGCAACTTAAAAGTTTTATTATGTACAACAATAAAAAATCAAAATAATTCCGAAACATCCTTAAAATTAAAAATATTATGTATTAAAAAAGTCAATTATTAATTTATTTGCTTAGACAATTCGATCGTTCTCTATCTATCGCTAGAATTCAAATGAAATCAATAGCAATAATAAGAATATTTCATAGAATTAGTAATTCGATTTACTCTATACTCATACATTGTTTTCTAAGAAAAACTGACGTGCATTGCCGGCAAATCCTTAAAGTCGGCAACTTATGCTTCTTCGAGCTATAGAGGTAATTAGTTTCAAATGATCGAGTTGTAATGGTTGTAAAATCGAACATATATACCAAAATAGCTTGTGGAGATTGATTAATTACTTCGACATATAGAGGTAATGGAGGTTTTGGGGCTTGAAGGGAAGAGAACAAAAAAAATTTTCGAGTTGTGGAGGTTTGCGACTTAAAGAGGTTCTACTGTATATATATATATATATATATATATATATATATATTGGTATAACAATTAAACATACAATTTAAAATAAATTGCTTTTAATTAAGAAGTAATCTAATCTATCTAATTAATCATATAATATACGTAAAACTATAAAAATTTTTATACGAGATTTAAAAAAATAAGTTTTTGAGTAAAGTTTTAAAAAGTAAAGTTTTTGAGCAACCGGACAAAGGTGTAATTAAATATGGTGAATTAATATTTTGTGTTATAATGATGAGCAAACAAATGCTACATTTAGAGTTTTTAAGAACAATGTATGAAAAATCTAACGTCAATAGATAAATGCTATACTTAACGAAAATTTTTTTAGTATATATTTGTTAGAAATTTTAAATTTTACTACTTACACGATTAATTATTTTTAAAAATAATTCTACCCTTTAAATATTGACATCTTGAGGTTGTCAAAGCTAGAAAAGAAGCATTAAAATTCGGACTTACAATTGATAAAAAACAAAATTGATTTCAAATTTTTGCCCCTTCGAAAATTTGATGCCCTAGCCTGGCCTCGCGGGACCAGTATATTTATGAAAAAAAAAAAAAAAAAAAAAAAAAAAAATTATTGCTTCATCTTTAATCAATTTATACTTCATATAATAATAAAAATTGTATTCTAAAAAGTTCATAAAATACGAGAAAATACGATAATAGTAGGATCAAAAAAGAGCTGTGAATAGTTAAAATTTTTCACATTTGTCTCGTCAAACTCAGCATCATCTTATTACCACAAGTATTTGATCTGCAATATTATTATTATTTTTTTTTTGTTACAGTTGAACAATTGCGAGTTATTTCTCAATAAAATGCGAGTTTATATTTTATTGTAACGTAACAATGTAGAAGATTTGTTGTGTAAGGCAATCATGTGTGTAATTGAGGAACTTTTCACGGAATCGTGAGCTTGTTTCTGTTCTATTTTTATTCTAAAAGATTCCAAAACAGCCATGTTTTAGTTTTCAGAAGTAGATATATGGTTAGTTTATAGTTACTAAACTATTTATAAAACAATTTTCCGTGCATGTAGTGTTGCATGAACTTAAGTGTGTTTATAGTGTCTAAGAATGTTGACATAAAAATGAAGAAATAGAAACATATAACAATGGTAACTCGTTTTTGTAAAATGCATGCTTTAATTTGTTTTATAAAGAAATATTTGGGAAAAGAAGTCCAAAATTGTTATTTTGTCTTCGAATGGTTAAAATTGGAATTTTATTTGTAAAGTATTTTTTTTTAAGCTGTAATGTAACTACAATGCATTTATTCTAAATTTTTTTTGCAAAATAATAGCTAACCTTAACTTTTTATTTTAATTTTAAATAAACCTTTTTAAAGTTTGTTCTGCCTAAACAATGAAAATATTTTAAAAATGTTTTGAAAATAATATTAAAAAATACATTATTCCCGTTCCACAGTTTTTGATGTAAATAATTAATTTTATAAATAATTTTTTTTTCTACTTTTATATTATGACGTCACTGTAAAAGTAATTTCAGTTGCATTAACATTTATTATTTTGGCAACACACTACGATTATTTAATGAGTCCTTTTAATTTATGCCAATTCGAATGCGACGACCGAATTGGCGCCAAAGATATCGCCAAACAAGAAATTATTATATATTTTTTTGATCCGGTTAATTTCTTTTGGGAAAACACCATTCTCCCCTTTAAGCTGTTATGTTGTTATTGGAATTAATTTTTTGGGGCCGCGCAAAGAAAATGAAATACTTCTGCTGCAGAAAACCTGTCGTAGAGGTCGAATTCAAGTTCAGTCCTGCCTGCGCCCGAAAAATAAAAAATAAAAAACCCTAATCAAAGAAAAACGAAATTAAAAAGGCGAGCAAAATTATTGGAACCGGCTAGTAGCAGTACCTTCATTACTGTGGTATTTGACCCCGCGGCAACAGACTCTGCTACTTGTTGCTACTGGATACCTCTCCCCACCTCGCTCCTCTCTGCCTACTTCCCATTCGCCCACAGACTAGCGGTCTGGATTTCTTCTAAATATGTCTGACGACTGGGGAAAAATAACTAACTGGGCCTCTTTCGCGCCATGGCTACTGCTATGGGAGCCAGTTCTTGTTGCTGCTGTTACATGTATAAAATTTTTTTTTTTTTTTGGTACTTGGCGTCATGCTGCAATTCTACCCACCTCTTGATTTATGTGTGGAAGGCTTGTAGTTCTCTGCAGTTCTTTTTTTTCTTTCTTTTTTTATGTCTCGGGTTCGGAGAAATGGAATTTCGTTTGGTGGAAAAAAAAAAGTTTTATCTGTGGATAATAGGTTTCATGTGTTTTAATTTTTTTTTTCAATTCTTCCATTTTTATTTTTGTAATATGTCTGATAGAAGGTGGGAAAAAAAAAAAATTTTGTTGAAGTTCGTTGTTAATGAAATATATGTCTATTCTAGTAGTTCTTTTCCAGTGCAAGCTATATGTATTTATGATATATTATTTGGTTCAATTTAGTTGGATGAATTAGAAAGAATTTGGGATCGCTCAAAAATGTATTGATTAAAATTTGATCAAAGTTTTATTGATGCATCATTTTTTGATATGCTTATAATATATGCATACTAAATGTTTTTTTATACTTTGAAAAGATGATATATTATTTATTTTGCATTATATATTAAATATTATATTTTGCATAATATATTTTTTTAAGCTGTCAAGTCGCAACGAATATTGACTTATTTCACTAATCTGTAGCAGTGAAACACATAATAAAATTAACATTTAATAAAAGAAATTTTGAAAAGACAAAAAATATTAATTAGACGTTAAGAATTGAATTAATGTCTCAGGCTGTCATCAGACTGGTCAATAGTTTTATGAGAATGAATTCGTTAATTTCCAGTAAACAAGGGTTTATATATATATTGATCCATTGTTTTGGTTTATTTAAAATGTATCGAAAATCATTTATAAATCGAATTGGTTGTATGGAAATGGGAAATTGAATGAGAAATTTAAAAACTACATTCGTATTGATTTATTATTTATTCTTATATTTTTAATGATTTTTATTACTATAGTAAAAAATTCGGAGAAATTGTTAACATGCATGAAGATGATGTAAATTCGAAATCATCAAATATTTATTGATTTTTTTTTTTAATTTAGCCAAACAAAATTGAATGTTAACATATATAAACTAATTTATATTTTTAAAAGAAACTTGAGCAACATTTTATACTTTATTTTTATTTTTCAGAGTCATGAAAAAAAAAAAAAAAAAAAAATCACTTAGAAGTTTAAATTTGTAGGTATCGTTATAATTGACATAGTCTGAGGGCGATTTGCTGTCATTTAGATTTTACTTGGTATACCTTTCCAAAAACCTAAACAGTAAATAATATAATAGAATTTTATTTATACCCAATTAGAGCGACGCCAACAACTACTGCGGATTCACCGTAGTTTTCGACGGCAAATAACACAAATTTTATATCGTCTACGAAATAGAAAACTTGCAAATAGCTATTTTTGTCATTTACTTTCCCAAATTTATGCAGTTAAAAAATCTGTCATTGATATCGCGAAAAAGAAAATACAATACAATTTTATACAACTTTTTATTATTATTATTATTATTAATAACTAGGCAAAATAACATTCGATATTTTATTTAACAATGTTCACAATTAAAAAGAGTGTGGTTGTTACAATTTCACTTCATTATTAAAAAGAGCTGAGGTTTTTATTTAAAGGAGAATACAGTTTAATATTGGTATGTATAAGTTTTCATGCATTTACAGGGTTTATATTTTTATCATAAAAAATATTCAGTATAATGTTATTAAAAATAATTATATTTTTTTTTCCTTCTCTAAATGTAGTTTGTAATAAATAACTTCAGCTTCACGTATTGATATTTTAAGGGATCTCTAAATTAGCTCTATTTTAATGAAAGCTTTTTGAATTTTTTTTTATTATTTTTAAATTGCTACATTTTTTGATAATATGAAACACAACTTTAATTTGGAATTTTGTGGATGAGAATTAGTGTGAAATGTGAATTTTGTGGTCTTGTTATTCACCGTATAATAATAAAAAAACTATGTGTTTGCCACTTACCACCTTTCTGCTTCTGACAAACATTTTAAAAAACTATGGAAATTTATTCGAGATTTTACTGAAAAGGCTAAAAAATGAGCAAATCTAACCAAACTTAAAATGCTTCAATTGAAACCTAAAATAGGTTTGAATCTCTGTAACTATAATGAAGACATTAATAAAGCATTAAGTTTTTTTGAACCATGTCGTTGGCATATGTTATACATCCGCTTTGTTTTCAGAAGAAAATAAATGAAATTAAAATTCAACATCAATGTAGACTTCCAAGTTGCATATATTAGGGATAATAAACTTGTCATTTATTGTTTGAATCACTAAGATAATATTTATTTCAGCTTAAAATAATGATATATTTGCATTCATATTTTTACAATTTCTTGTGCACTGGACTTGATCAATTTTAATTCAGAGTGCAGTTCTATCAAATCGGTCCATAGTTTATTATTAAGTCGTGTCACTTCAGAAAAGATAAGCAATATTTACCATGCTAAGAGAAAAAGATTTAATGGTTTTGAATTATTCATTGGAACGTGCATAACTTCGTGCCAGGTACTCTTAAAGCTTCGACAAAAACGTGAAACAGCAACATTGCATCCAATGATAGTACCACTAATTAACGTGTTTAGAAACCGGATCTGTTGAGCAGTTGAAAAACAAAAATGTTTCAACTTCGGACTAGTTATTTTACTTTTTTTTTTAAATATAATATTATGTTTCGTATCATTGAATTGATGTTCTATATAAATATTTAGATTAATTTGTACTTTTAATATTTCTTTGTCATTTTAAAGTTGTATTGGAAAACTAAAACTGCGTTTTGTATCATTAAAACTTTATTTACCATAAAATATTATAAAAGTTATAATTTTAAAACATATAAAATAATAAACAAAAATAGTGTATTAAAATTATTTTACTTCTCAACGTTTTCTTCTATTTTTAAAACAAATTCTAAAGAGAGTTGAGTGAATTGTGTTAGTATTAATCAATTTTTACTTAATGAAAGTCATATTTATTGCATTTCAAGTAAGTAGTAAATAAAAACGTAAGGTTGTTAAAAATATTTTTATAAAATTTCTAAAATACGAAATATTTTTTTATTTACTTTTTGATGCCAATCAACTTTTTATTTTAAAAAGTTCGTAAAGAATCTCATCAAAATTAATTGCTTTATTTCTTTTCTAATTTAAAATATTTCATTTGCAAAGAATTTTAAATCAAAACGATTTAAAATTCTTATTTGTTATGATATTCAAAATTCTACTTACGTTTTTCTCGAGTAATTTTTTTTGATTTTTACCTAGTATTAAAATAAACATAGCATTTTTTATGTAAATGAATTATATTAAATATTGTACGTATAAGTATTTTTTACATTTCTTCATCTATTTTTATCAATATCAATTAGTAGTAAATTATCCGTATTCATAAGAATGCTATTGAAATTCGAACTTTAAAATGTCTGCACTACATTTATTTTGATCAATATGAATAGTTTGGGAAAGAAAATTTGTTATAATATTTAAAATCCTACTTACATTTTCCCTTTAGATAATTTTTATGACTTTTACCTAATATTAAAATATTACAAACATAACATTTTTTTAATGAATTATATCAAATATTGTACGTATAAATATTTCTGATATTTCATAATCCGTTTTTAAGAATATATAATAACCAGTATCAATTAGTTGTAAATTATCCATATACATAAGAATGCCACTGAAATTCGAACTCGAAAATGCCTGCATTACATTTATTTTGATCCATGTGAATCATTTGGGAAAGAAAATTTACGTTATGATATTCAAAATCCTACTTACATTTTTCTTGAGTATAATTTTTTAACTTTTACCTGATATTAAAACATCATAAACGTAGCATTTTTTTTAATGAATTATATCAAATATTATACATATAAATATCTGATATTTTTTTAATCTGTTTTTAAGAATATAATAATCAGAATCAATTAATTAAAAGTAAATTATACGTATTCATACGAATACTACTGAAATCCAAACTCGAAAATGTCTGCATTACAAACTTTTTGTTGTGCAACTCTTCTGTAGAAAATATATAATTTCTGTTTCTTTTATCTGTGATGGTATAGCAAATTTTTTTTTAACCGATATAAGATTATATAAGAGGTATTTCAAAAATATTTGTTATTAACGATTTTGAAATTGTAATGAAATAATTCATTCAAGATAATAATTGAATTTTGAAATTCTAAATATTATCCAGGAGCCTGATGGCCAAGTGACTATCGCTCTGGTACCACAGGTTTCGGCTTTGAGTCCCGACGGTGCCATGGATGTTTGTAGTGGTTCGGAATTCACTTTAAACCATAGTCTAATATGATTGTAAAGTGTAGGACTGACAACTCTACTCCTTAAAAAGAATTATAATTATTAAGAATAATAATTTCATTTCTGGTAAATAATTTTGTACAAATTTTGCTTCGATTGATATAGTTTGGGAAGTAACGTTTTGGGCTCTGATGGCCAAGTGGCTAGCGCTGTGACGTTCGATACCACAAGTTTCGTGTTCGAGTCCGGCGGTGCCATGGGTGTTTGCAGTGATTCGAAATCCACTTTAAACTGTAGGTCCCGGTCTGTTTAGGCCAAAGTGTGCACAAGATGACCCTAGAGCGACAAACCAAACCTTAAAAAGAAAATAACATATCATGTTTCGGAATTGTCAGTAGGCAGAAGGCCTTGACCCATCATGGGGCTGTTGCACCATTGAAGAAGAAATATTATCCAGGCTATTTTTTTTTATTCGAATTTTTTTAATTCATAACAGATTACAACAAAACAAAGATTAAAAAAACACTGAAAATTGTATATATTTTTAGTAATTAATAAAATTTTGTAATCAACAAAGATGTCCATTTGACAGCTGTTTTTTAATTCATGCCATTCTGTATACTATTAAAAAAAAATGTCATCAGTTCTCATGTTTCTTTTCTGACCTCGCTAATCATAGCATACTTTTTCCAGTGGTGGTGTTTCATTTCTTTATTCTAATTATGGATTAGCGTGTGTGCACAGTCAACAACGTTTCATCTTTCCGCTGCTGCTTCTGCGATATCTCGTGCTTGACTTCCATTAAGGAAAGGGGGAGGGTGCTGTTAGAAAAGTTTTTTGTTTCTTTTTGTTCTTCCCTCCATGGTTTTGTATGACCATAGCCGTGTGATGATTTAGATATTCAGTTTTTTTTTGTGATGCAACTCATTAAGGGAATGAATATTTTTTTGAATCTTCAATTTCATTATAGTGTCATTATATATATATAATTTTCCTCTGTGAAATCTTGATGAACTTTTTATTTTATTAAGTTTATTATCGTTTCCGCAGAAAAAATGCCTTTAAAAAAAAAAAAAAAAAAAAAAAAAAGCTATACGGAAACTTGAGCGTCAAAAAAAAAAAATATTACAAATAATTTTTAAATAATTTTTTTCTATAATTAATGCCTTGAAATTTAATGTTATAGAAAATAAACATCATTTCGGTTTATTGAATTTTTATATGTAAAGCTGCTAATTTTATATTTCAATAATAATAGGGCGCTTAGCAAAATGTGGCTAACTACGCCAAGAATTTAATGCAAATCGCGCCAAATATCGTGACTCGATTCATTACGATTTGGCTAGATTTTTGCATTTGGTGCGAAATGGCGCCCAGTTAACGGAAAAAATACTTTTAATGTATAATAGTATGTGTCGTTCTAATGGCTACTTGTTTCAAATTTTAGACTTTTATTTCATAAATATTAGTTAAAAATGTTTTTAAAAATTAAAAGCAAAATATAAATTAAATTTTATTTGCGGTTCAAAATATATTTTCCATATAGCTAATGAGTTTTCAATTAAATTTTTTGTTAAATTTCTCTGAGGGTTATTTTTGTCTGCTTCATTAAGTTGCCACAAGTTGCTGGGCAAATATTACATAATAATTTTTCACGGTAAAATATATACATATTGATTGAAAGAAAGATTGATATTAATTGTCGTCTGAATCAACAAACCTGTACTGCACTAAACTTCTCTTCATTTATAAGTGTAAAAACATCCTCAAACACATGTGAATTAGAGAATTAATTGAACTTCGATAGCCGCTAAAAGAAGAGAAGATGTCGTTTTAACTGTTAACAATTTAACAATCCCGGACCCACTTCAATAGGGAGGGGGGAATCCACGTCAAATGAATGTTATACACGTAATTAAGTATATATGTACTATTATAACTGATTGTTAGTACCCAGGTCAGTACATTGTTGTTCTGAAAGCTCTGAAAACAACTGGTCAACGTTTGTTAAAATTACATGTGGGCAGTAAAAGAAAAGACCTCTTTGAAAGATTTGCTGAACAATTCAGATTCGGTAGTGTGTAGGTTGGGCAATGAGATCGTAACTGGGTGTGGTTGGGTTGAGATACTTGAGTCACAGGTTGGAGAACTCGCAGGTTTATTGACACACTCACAAAACACCACACATATACATACAATATTTAACACATTTAAAGACTTATAATTATAGATTCGTGAAAGGATTCCACTTCTTAGCCAAAACTCGGCTACGCGCAGGGTGCGTGAGATATACTTCCTTTCGTGGTGAGAGAATGTAGACCAACTAAACGTTTCTCAGTTGGAGGGCAAGTTGCCCTGTAGTTCTTCTAGAGTGAGAGTCTCGAAGCCGACTGACTATTTCTCCTGAACACCGCAAGGAGCACTCTTGCCAGTGAGTAGGAAGAAGCGCGGTTATAATTCTTATTTATCAAGTTTTAAAACATTTAGTAAAGCTTGTAAAATGTGTCCAAATTTTAAATTATTCTACGTCGAATCGATATGTTTTTCATAAAAATTTCATTTCACCATTTTAGCCTAGGAAAGAAGAAGAATACAAAATTTTAGTAAGATATTCACTCATTTTGCAAATATAGCTATACTAAGCTGAATGTTAGCTAATTTCTGAAAACCTTTGATATGATCTATTATTTTTTAAAAATTTCAGCAAACAAAATTTAAATTGTACCCCCCCTCCCCCGATTGTATTCTATTGTGTTAATGTGAAGAAAGGCCATAAAGACCATACAGGATGCAAAATAATAGCATCGCTTGTATGCGAACTGTGATGGCAGTTTGTATTAATGGCAGTCATGTGATTTTGGGACATTCTTAGAAATTTTCACAAAGCTACATGAATATATTCTGATAAAATTTTGTATTTTTCTTAATCTTTGCGTTGCAAAATTCTACCAAATTTAAAATGTAAAAGAAAGAAAAAATGCACCTATAATAAAAGTTCAGTTTCAAACCTTTTTGCTTTACTTTTCTCCTGAATTCGATTCACCGTTTTTATCCGTTGTCATTTTGACTGGATCTAAAGTGGAAATTCTCGGATTCGTCTCATTCGTTTGATTCTATTGATCCATTAAGTCGTTGCCTGAACGGAAGCGTCCATCTTTCAATCGGGTGAAATTGCTCCTTCAAAAAAAAAAAAAAAAAAAAAAGAGCTTGTCCCTGACGTCGCTCGTATGTCTACGTTTTATTGCTGACTTATATTATTTTATTTGAAAACTTCCGCTGTTATGCTATTTTTAAAGAAGAAATACGACCAACGTGTAATTTTTCATTTATGGCTGTTCAGGACTTAATGGACGAGGAGATAAGGATGTTAACTTTATTACTTTTCTTTGCTGTTCTTTGAAAATTTGTTTTTTTTCTCCGTTTTCTAGCAATCAATCCAATAATTTCACATATAAAGCTTGATTGCAAAATAGCTCATTTTCAAGCAATGTTGTTGTTGTTGTTCTAATGCAGCTGGAAATCACAGTTGTTGTTGTCGTGCTGTTATCGTTAAGGAGGGAAGAGGGTGCTATTTTCACCCGTAGTTATATTCTTCTATTTTACAGTCATTTTTAAAGTGGATTTCTTTACCTATTTGGACTCATTGAAATCTCTTTTATGATTTTATATTTTAAACTAAAGTCATATTATGAAACTCTTTTTTTTTTTTCATATTAGAAAGGTCTTTTGAAAGACAACAACAGACTTTGATGGTTAGAATATCGTAAATGGACTTAAAAATAAAAAAAAGGAACTACCTAAAAAAAAAATTGGATTTTCAGCTTTTTCTAAAATTATTTAAATTTTTTTTTTTTTTTTTTCACGTTAATCAAAGGCATTATAATTTAAATGCAAACTCATATCCCATATTATGTAACAAATCCTTTTCTTTAAATTGATTTCATTTTTATTTTTGATGTTTTGATGTTGTATTTGTTACAGTAAACAGGGTATTTTAAAATTTTATTATTCAAAAGGCGAACCTCCTGGTGTATGAAACTATAATCATACGAACAGTTATTTATGTGTCAGAAACTTGGATTTCACTCAAAAACAGGAGATGTTGTTGATAACCTGGGAAAGGAAGATCTTAAAAGATATATTTGGAAAAAAAAAATAATAATAATAATAATAACCTCACATTCAATCAGAGATGGGTGATGTTTGGAGGAGGAGTTACAATCACGAAATTGCAAAAATTGTTTGGAGAAAAGAATATCATAAATTATATAAAGTCAAAGACAATTCAATGGCCAGTACACATAGAGCGAATGGATGATAGCAGAGGTATAAAGAAGATTTTCAAGGGGAAGTGATAGGGCAAAAAAAAAAAAAAAAAAAAAAGAGAGAGAGAGGGATTGAGGAAGTAGAAAAGGATTTGAAGAACCTAAATATCACAAATTGGAAAACCTAAGCTCGAGACAGACGATTTTGGAGTCGTATTGTTAGGGAGGCCATGGTCCAACATGGACTGTAGTGCCAGGAAATTATTATTCAAAATGGTTACAATTGTACGCATATATGCAAAAATATTGATAAGTAGATGAACCATAAAAAAATTTATTTATTGAGCTATATTTATTGTATGTTGTGCTTTTAAACTTAGGACATATGATGGAAAAATTTTGATTTTTGATCGTATGCATTGAGATATGGTGTAGTTGACTTTTAAAAATAAGAAATAAAAAGAGCGAGTGAAGGGAGAATAAAATTAAAAAAAAAAAAAAAAAAAAAAAAAAATGAAACTCAGAAAATAATTCTGAACAACTGCAGTTTGGATGGTCTTGGGCATAAAAAAAAAAAGTAATAAATTGTTGCTCTATGTATGTCTGGGGAGTCATTCTATGTCAACTTACTCCGAACGAAAGCAAACTTTTTTTTCTCTTCTCTTTTGACGGCGTTGATGTAGAAGGACTATGTGTGAAGGGAAGGGGTGGGGGAAAAGAGGGTGTACATAAATAATGACGCTCGCTGACCCTTTTTGATGATAGCTTGAGAAAAAGGGGGAAAAAAATTCTTCAGTTGAATTGATTTGACCGTCTGAGAAGTGGAGCATTTTATAAGGAGAGGAAGTCTTCATTACCACAAATACGTTCGAAAAAAAATTCGATGACACTTATTCACTTCGTCTTTTATTAAATCGAGTAAATTGCAACTAATAACGACTAGTTGGCGAGCTAACGCTGTTAATCTAAAATAATAATTCATGCTTTTGATTTTTCTTGCAATTGTCATACTTTGGAATCGGTATTTATTTCATTTGCACTTATGGATTATTAAATGTATTATTATTATTTTTTTATTCTGTTATTAATTGATTTTTGTGTATCATTGCAATGCAGCTAACAATTAGGATTTAAAATTTATCTGTTATTACTGTTAATATATATTTGAGCACTTTAAATTGTCAGATTTAACGTGAGCTAATTTCACTGTAAAATTAAAAACTCAAAAACCCATACTCCAACTTTAGTATCCCAAACTCTTCTCAATCTAATCAATTGTCAAAATCGCAGAATAGGAATTTGGCGTCAAAAATTCTTCTCGCCAAAATGAGCCAAGAAAAGGGTTGTGATTTTAAGTGAAGTGAATTGCAAACAGTACAAAAAAATACGTTTCCACAATTAATGACTTATCGCCCAATTGGCTCCATAAAAAAGTCGCCATATCCCAACGGCCCCTATTTTGCAATTTAGCCAATAATGTTATATAAAAATAGTTGTAACAGCAAATGGAACCAAAATTAGTTTTTTTTTCCTCCCTAAATTTTTTTATTTTTTAAAAATATTTTTGGAAACTATTTTTAAGCTATAATATAATTAGCCAGTTATCATAAAATATAATTTTGGTAGATTGAATATTAATAACATTTTAATTTTAAAATATTTTAAATTAATGATCTATTTTAATGTAGTTTTTATTTAATTATACTTGTTAAGAAAATCCAAGCAATTCCCTTTGATTTATTTTCTAAAATTTTGGAACATTTCATTGAATAATAAATTTAAATAAAAATAAGTTTTCAATTGAAGTTATTTTCTGTATTGAAATATTAATGTCATTTTATGTATTACAGACGTATTTCTTCAGCGATGCTGATGATGCCGCTTATTCATCTAAAACAAGTATGTCTTTTTTTATATATATCTATAAACAGATACAGCTTTATTTTAAAAGCTGACATATGTCCTAAATTTATTTTTTATGAAATTGTGGTGTAACTGCTAGTTTCGTGCTCAAGACCTCTGAAGACCTCTTAAGCTGAGATGCATATCTCAGCTTAAGAGGTCTTCAGATAAAAATAATAATAATAAAAAGGGTGATAATGACTACAATTGAGAAATACACAAATTAAATTAAAACAAATTTAAATTGCATATTTTAATACAAGTGTCAATAGATAAAAGTTTGCATATAGGGGGAAAAAAATTTTATGATCTCATTTTGAAGTCAATTTATGACATGAAAAATATTGGTATATAGTATATTGAGGCACTGCTATATTGTTAGTTTTTCTTCTGAAGTTCTATTTTTAATAGTTAAAATTAAACAAAATATAAATTCAATTTTTCTCAGAGAATGGAAAGAGTATTGAAGCTTCGAAGTTAAACATATGTTCATCATATTTTCTAAAATAAACTAAGGAAAACAAAATATCTGAGAATTATTATTATAGCTAAATTTTAATTATACTAATTGTTCCTATTACATCATATATTAGCTGTTTTTGAATGTGTTTCATTTATTGCATTATTTTGAACTTTTCTCTCTTTCTTGCTTTTATAAAGGATGTCAATATTTGGATAGTTCTGTTTTAGTATCTGAAATTTCAAGAAATGGGCTAAAATATTATATATTACAGAAACATTGTATATTAAAGAATGTTCCGAAATGATAAATTTTTCATAGATTGAAGAGGGAATGGGAATAGAAATTGGAAAAGAGGATATTGAATAAATACGAAACAAATAGTTCAAAGCAGGAAGCCCCAAGTAATTGCTTTCTTGAGTGGAAAATAACCAATTTTTACATCAGACAGCTAAATTGACGTTGTCAAATTTTAAATTGAGTGCTTTGTTGAAGCATAAGTTTTTAGTGCTTTCAAGATGCAATTAATAAGTCATTTGTAGTTTTTATCTGTCATTTCAGAAGAAGAATTTTCTCTTATTCTTATTAAAGTTTTTTTAGTTTAAGTCTATTTATTAAACTGTCTTTATTCTTTTTAAGTTTATTAAGTCTATTAAAGTTTTCGTAATTTCTTTGAATTTGATATGTTTTACATTAATATATTTTTTGGACAAATAGCATGGAATTTTGATATTTAGCTCTGCTTAACAATTTCATTTAAAATTTCGACGTTTTTGAAGCATTTTTGTGAATTTACCTTTATGTAACATAAATCTATTTATTGTATTTGAAGATTAAGAAGTTCCTGTTCATTTAAATTAAAGTTAAAATATATATATATATATATATATATATATATATATATATTTATTATATATACAGAATATATATATATATATATATATATATATATATATATATTATATTGTTAAAATATTATAATCTGTTGGAAAATTAATTTTTAAAATTAATTTTAAGGTTTAAAAACAAAAATACATTAAATTAAAAAAATGCTGCTGATATATAAGTCATTGACTTGTGAAAAAATTATATTGTGTATTTGTCTTCATAAATAAATAAATATGTATATTTTAATTTTTAGGAGGCCATTTTATTAATACAAATTGTTCTTCTTCCCATAATAGGTAATTATAAAATGTTTCTTCCTTTTTATCTATATTTTTACCTTAATATAAACAGTATTTTGTTGATAAACTTATAATGCCAATAAGAAAAATATTAAAAGTATTTCTAAATATTTCAGAAAAGCTCTTTGTTGTAAGATGTCTGTTGAATTTGACACATTTTTAGAAAGCTCTAAAAAGTAAGCATTGGTTTATGTTTATATTTATTACTCTGCAATTATTAGCAATGAAATCTTAACATAATACTGTTTTACTGAGTTATTAATTTTTTTTTAAAGTTTGGTGTTAATATTTCAAAATTTAGCAAACATTTATTTATATTACATATTGTAATGATTTTTTTGTATATAATTTAATCCTATGATTTTACTTAGTCTGCAAATCTAGTCTATAGGCTTAAAATTCAGTCTTTTCTTTTTATTTTTAATTAAATTTTTTCTTTCAACTTTCTTTTGAAAATTGAAAGGAAAAAAAAAAAAATTCATCTTTTACATTTTTCAGTTAAATACCACTGAATTGTTAACAATATTGAATAATTAATAATTAAATAATGCTGAAATTGTTAAATTTATTGCACAGATGTTTCCATTTCCTTTCTTAACTAACTCACAAAATTGCGATTAATCAGTCATGCTTATACTATTTGTGAATTATATATATATAATATAAATAGTTCATTGATCTTAACTATTTCCATTGAAAAGGATTAGTTAAATCAAAACTAAGATTCCAATATGTTAATATAATCAGTGCATTGGAAGCAATTTATATTTAATCTAATTTATGTAACATTTCTTACAAATAATTTTTCTAGATGGTTTTGTCACTTTGATGATGACAATTACGTGAATGTGCCTCGACTATTGAAACTAGTTCAGTCATACAACCCACAAGAAGATTGGTATTTAGGCAAGCCAAGTATAAGATCACCACTTGAAATTATTAGTCGATATGATAAACAGGTATATATTATAATTTATATACT
Source organism: Caerostris darwini (assembly GCA_021605075.1). Lineage (NCBI taxonomy): Eukaryota > Metazoa > Arthropoda > Arachnida > Araneae > Araneidae > Caerostris > Caerostris darwini. Next base: position 12,220 of record BPLQ01001734.1, on the reverse strand, counting down.
ATCTCTGTATATTATTAAAAATCTTTTTCCTTTTGATTCATAGTTTATATTTTTTATAGCAAAATATCTCTTTCTGGTTTGCGACTGGAGGAGCTGGATTTTGCATTAGTCGTGCTTTAGCACTAAAAATGTTGCCAATTGCAAGGTAGGTTTGTGAAAAACAATTCCATTTTATTTAATACTCATTTATCTAAATCTTTTTCTTTATTCCTTAATATTTCCATAAACTGCTTTGATTGACATTGATTTTTTTCATTAAAAACGTATATAAAATACACTGTTTCTGAAAATTTAGGAAATATTGTGATTGTGAAATATATTGTCATTTGAATTTACTGAAATTCTGTAAAATCATTAATCAAACAAACATAATCATTGCTTTATAAATAAGGCACAAAAGTAAACAATAGGTTTATTTATTATTATTTTTTTGTCTTGAAAAGAAAATTGAAACACTTAATGTCTTAGTTCAATGTGTAATCAGCTTTAATATAGAGTGTGGTCATTTCTAATAGATATGTAGACATGACAGAATATGTTTACTCAAATTGCAGCAGGCTTATTACTGTCACTTCACTGGCAGCAATAAAATTTGCTGCCAGTGAAGATAATTTGAAAACCATGAAGGTTTGCAAGAAGCAAGTTAACTGCAACAATAGCCTCGTTAGGAGATCCCAAACATGCACTTTTGAATTCAAATCTGGAAAACATGTTGGCCAATCCATAAGCACAATAGTCTCAATATCACAAATTCTCCATCATCTGATCTCTGTGGGATCTAGAATTATCATCCTATAGGATGAAAGAGTTACAAACTGCACTGGCATAAGATAAATAATTGGATCAAAAATGCCTTGCCTGTGTAACTGAGCAGTAAGGGACAATATACAACTCAGTCTGGCCATCTAAAGAGATAACTGCTACCACATATACACATTCATCGTTCTTAAGTAACTGTTTTTTAGAATTTTCAAATAACTTAAGCCTTTCAGAAAAGAAAAAATCTCTACCCTTTGTATTCAGCAACATATATTCTATAAAAGATTTTTTTAATTTTTTTTATCCACATATTATAGGCAGAAAATGATAGTATTAAAAAAAAAATGTACATTTAAAAAAAGTTTTTTAGTGGTCGACATCTAAAGGCATTAGCGTTTTTTTTACATAAGAATGCATTTTCGTGTTAGTTTTTTATATATTAGAATAAAAAGAGGTCACATCCTTGATAATGCATATTATTTCATTCTATATAAAAATGTTCAGTTTATACAATTATTGTTGTTATTTTGTAGTGGTGGTAAATTCATAAGTATCGGAGAGAAAATTCGTTTACCTGATGATGTGACAATGGGATACATAATAGGTAATTTGTTTATAACATTCTTTTCATTGAAAATTTTTTACTTAAATGCATGGTGGTTATTCTAATTTAATTTAATTCATATTTCAGAACACATCTTGCAAAAGAAATTAACAGTCATAGATTTATTTCATTCTCACTTTGAGCCAATGAAGTTCTTGAAACAGGAAAATTTTGTTGATCAGGTATATTTATTAACATTGTTTCCATAAGATTTTCCTATTTTGCGTCAATATAATGAATTATAATATTTGCTTTAAATGTTATTAAAATAGTAATTATTCAAGATATATAAATTAATATTTAAAAAATATATATTTTTTAAAATATAAAGAAAAATTAGAATATATCAAAGTCAGTCTTTTCATAAATTAAATCTATTCTAGTAAAATAACTTATGTAAATCTTGAAAGAATCTTGACAGATTATTATTGTTAAGAAATATATGTTATATCTTTTTGTAAAGCATAGTTATTGAAAGTTTTAAAAATCTGTTTATGAAATACCAATATTTATTTATTTATTTATTCATTTAGATATCATTCAGCTATTCAAGGTTTGGTCACGAAATGAATGTTTTACAAATTGAAGGATTTGATGAAAAAGTGGATCCAACAAGGTACTACTTGAATAAATTAAAATTAAAAAACATGTTATTATTAATTAATATGCAAAGAAATAATATTTTAAATTTTATATTGCTTCTTATATCTTAATAAAAATGCTTAACGTGATGTATGGAGAATAATTTTTTAATTAATGTTGCTGTCATCTTCTGGAATTTTTCATGTTATAATCTTAAAAAAAAAAAACTTGTTTTATTTATATTTTTATTATTATTAACTATTTATTAATGTTTTTTCCAGATTTTTATCTCTGCACTGCCATTTATTTCCAAACTTCAGCTTCTGCCCCAGCTGATACAGATAAATGATGTTATCTGTAAATAAATTTTAAATAATTAGTTGCCAAATGGAGCAAGTGCCTTATTATGTAAATAAAGTTTATAATTGTTTTCGTGACATCTGGAAGTGATTCAGATTTTGTTTTTAACGAATGTGGTATATATATATTAAAGGATAGACGTGTGCCTTCTATTGATTTTATAGTAATTTTTTTTAAAAATGTATTTAAAAAAAAGTGCCACACATAAGTTTCCTATTATGTAAATATTTTAAGATTATATATATTCCAGTTATATCTTCTTTATATTAGGAGTGATTTTGTAGAGCTTTTTGTATATTTATGTGTTAGTTTTGTTACTGCCCATAAATAGAGTGACTGTGATGAATTTTTAACTACAGAATTTGGTTAAAAATTTATAGTGGAAATGTTAATAATTTTTTTTTTCATTTGTTGAATTGATTCCTCCAATTCTATATAGAAATGATGAACAATTTTTAAAATATATTGTTAATCTTTTAATTAATAAAAAAAGATAGATAATTTATAAAATAATAATTTATAAAAAAGTAGATAATTTATAAAAAAAAAATCTTAAATTCTTTATCTTTCACTTTCCAGTCTGCATTTTGAGTTGCTTTAATATATGCTTTTACATTGTTTAATGTATTACAAGCAGATAAATGGATTTATCAATGTTCTTAGATATTGATAGATAGCAATATTTTTTTTGTGGTTTTAAAGTAAGTATAATTGAAGTCAAAGAAAAAAAGTAAATTGAAAGTTAGCTCACCCCCTTCTTTTCTCTCTTATTTAAACACATTAATTTACTAATTTGAAAATTTTTTTTAGAAATAATTAATATTTTTAATCTGTGTAGTAATTTTTAGACATATGAGATACAATTTTAATATAAAAATGAATTTAACCATTTAAACCTTAAATTAATATTTTATAAGCAAAGCACTATGCCTTATTTCATATTTGTCTTAATTGGGTATATGCAAAAGTTGTAATATTTTAAAAATATTTTGTAACATGATTTTTAATAAATTTATTTTGGTATAATTTCACCTAATAACAATATCTCAGATTCAGGTGTTTTTCATTATTATTTTTTATTAATTAAATAAAAGCATTGATAGTGAAAGATACCATTTAAAATTTATTTCTATGTTTAAAAATTTTCTAATATTTGTATTAAAATTTAACAAACTTTATAGATAATACTTTGATAAATGCACTTTTATAATTTCATGTTTAGAAATATATTGAAATAACTGATTATTTATATGCAGTCAACTGTTAAAAAAGTGCCTTTACAATTTTTGTCTAAGTGGTTAGTTTAAAAAAATTGAAATATGAAAGCTATTATGATATTACCTTATTGATATTTTTATAAAATTTCTTTAAACTTTCAGAAGTATGTTTGTGTGTGTGTTTAACAATTTTTATGTTGTGTATATATTATTATTCATTGTGTGTGCCAAATTATTGTGTGGATTTAAAAAATTCAATGTAGAATGGAAATATTGATGTAATTAATATGTTACAATATCGATTTGTGTTTTATCATAATCATAACTCGTTTAAATCAAAATTAAAAATATGTTTGGTAAATTTTTGGATTATTTCCTTTTTATAAATACTTTTGAATCTTTCCTTTGGCTAAATATTTTCATTTCTGTTTATGTGTCTCATGTTATTTTTCTTTATCTTTCCAGAAATTGATGCATTAAATCTTAGTAGATTATTGAAATGTTAAAATTATTGTGCACTGTTAACAATATGCATGCTAATAAATTTATTATATATATATATATATATATATATATTTTTTACTTTTATGCAATTTGTTATTCTTTGTTTTTAATTGAAAATGACTAATTCATGATACAAATTTGATTTGAATTAAGAAATCAGTTTCCACTTTTATATTAGCATACAGATCATTTTATAAATTACTGAACTATTGACTTTTTTAATTAAACTAAAACTATTTTAACTTCAAAATATTTTCCAATTACACTAATTCAAATGCAGTGCCATATTCAAACTTTAATAAAAGCATAATAAATTTTATTATTAGCATCTATTTGATTAGAATTTTACTGCATTTAGACATTTTATGTTCACCTTTTAAGTAAGCAAATGGATTGTTGTTGTTTGTCATAAACTTCTGTAATTTGTTTTAATATTTTTCTACAATTCTGTTTGACCATTGTGTAGAAGTGTATATTTTATACATCAATATGTGATTTTTGTTAGTTGGCCAATTAAAAAAATAAATACTATGAAATACTTTGTTTCCTTTTTCTTAGTTTTTCTAGTATCTTTATTTCTCTTCAACAAACAAATTTTTAAAAAATTCAAATTTGTTTTAAATAAAAATAAATAAAATGAAAACATTTAAAATAAACATATTCAATGTTATTTTATCTAAGAACTTTCATAAAATTATTAAATTTGCTATTTGTTTACGTCCAGTAACAAGAAAAATTATCAGAAATTAGTAGCACCATGGATGATGTGGAATGGTAAATATCTTAAGTAATCGATTTGTCAGTTTCCATGATTAAACATTAGGGGTGGTTAGATATATGTGGTGAAAATCTGTTGTGAATGTAAAAAGTATAATATTGAGTTTTTGAATTTTTTGCATCTAGTTTTTCTTTTAATATAGTGTAAACTAAAATTTTCATTATTAAAAAATTAAAAGTCTTGTATTGCAACTAAAATTCCTCCTAAATCACATTTCTTTTTTCTATGATGCTGTTCTTTATTAATCCATCTGATTCAGCATTTCTCCCGAGTTGAGTGATCTGAAACTTGTCATGCGTATTTCATATTATGATTCTTGTTCAGAAATCTTGTAACATATGGAAAATTAAAGTGCATATAAATAATGGATCAGAATGTCAAACTCTAAATAAGACAGTTGCTTTTACATTTGATCTAATGTAGTGGTTCTCATACTAGGATCTACTATTTTTTAGGGGACCATAACGAAATCACTTAGTTGTAATTTTGGGCTATTTGCAAGTGTTGCTAGGTCCCCTCCTTTTTCCTTTTTGATAAGATTTTATTTCCTAAAGGAATATAAGTTATACTTTGGATAGTCCGTTATATTAATTAATAGGCCAGTGTAATCTAGTTTATAATTGATTAACTTCAGTAGTGTCTATCTGCAAGTCATCAAAAATCTGTTTCTTAAAAATTTTTTTTTTTCTTTTAAGAAACAGCCACACAAGAATTCTAGCATAGTTTTAAGAACCATTCATACGATGTCTTTTAAGTCCTTGATTTGTTCTCTATAAAAAATTGGCTAATTAAAATGTTCATTTAATGTATGTGTGTTTTGCATTTAACATGTAAGAATAGGAATTACATTTAACATGTATATTTTTTTCCCTGTAATTTTTAAAGCATTAGAAAATGAATGAATAAAGATTATAAAATTATTAGAAGATGAGTAAATTCATTGCTATAATGGGACAGTAAAATAATAAATGCAATTCATTGTTTGCAAAAAAATGAACAGAATTTTAACAAAGCATGTTAGTAGTGGATGACTAGTGTTAGAAAACCTGAAAATTATGATTACATGAGAAACATTTCACAAAGCATTTGTCATAAAAAGCAAATCTTATTCAATGAAATTTGTTTGGTATTTATTAGAGTTGTTATTCTCGCAAGAAGAAGGAATGTTCTCCTACGAATGAAATTTAAAAACAAAATGCATTTCTTATATACTATTGTGTTAGTGGAAATTTAAACGTTTTCACGAGTTTTAAGAAACAACAAACATAATTTTGAATGGGTTTTTAGCTCTAAGCATGTTTTTATTTTCACTTATATCTGTTACTAGAATGGGACTCAAAAGGTTCAATGTCTTGTATAGATTAGTAATAAGTTTGGATTAGTTTTACTAAATCATTGATTGATAAAAAGATATTGCCAGCATGAAGTTTCACGAAAAAGTATTGCTTGTTTATGTATTAATTTGAAATTCGAGGATGTTTTTTTGTATTTTGATAATTTAAAGTGCAATCACTCTAAATGAAAATAAGGAACCATTAAATAACTTTATTTTTAATTAAGTTTGCACTTATATCCTATTTGTAATATATGCTATAAACAATTCATCATTGTTATGTAAATAGTTAATATAGATATAAAAATAGTTAATGTCAATGTGTATTGACACTATAGCATAAAGAAGAAATTATCCTAATTATGAAATTTGATATAAATTATTTGGAGCATTTATTTTTAAAAAATTAAAGAAAAGATTTATTAAAAGAAATTCCAGACTTTTAAAAAAACTCCTTGATGTTTCAAAATCTTGGAGTAAAGGAAGTGTATCGGATTCTGAAGAATCAGACTTTGGTTAGTGATTATTGATTGTGCAGTTTAAATTTAATTTTCACTGTTGTTTAATTCTTTTATATCTAGTATTTTAACAACATTTGGATAAATTGAGATAAAGCAGCATCAGTGAGCACACATCTCAAAGCACCTAGTTAAGTTTTTTTTTTTTTTCTTTCTAATGCAGCTGGCAAACACAGACACCTTGGTCTTAGATGCCTTAAGGCAAGTGCTGCACAGACGTACTCACTTTGCATTACCCAGGGGGCGCGTGTAACTTGAAGATAAGCCACGGACGCGGAGTAACAATGCCCCCGCAACCATCTCCGATCCTATTAGACCGAAACCTACTTTTTAAAGTGGATTCCGAACCACTACAAACAACCATGGCACCGCCGGGACTCGAACCCAAAACCTGTGGTACCGAGCGCTAGCCACTCGGCCATTCAGGCCCCGCACCTAGTTAAGTCAAGTTTAATATTTTAAATGCTTTTTAATTTTATTATCAAGGTTTTTATTTTTAAGCTCCGTTTTGTTTTTAATTTAAAGGAGTGATAGTTATTAGTGATAATGAATTTTTTATAGATGTAAAGAATAAACAAAGAAAAATTAATGTTAATACCCAAAGTTATTTGTTTCTTTTATGAAACTTCTAATAATTATGCATTTAATATTATGTTTAATTCATATGTAATAAAAAAAAATATATTTCAGAAAAATAGTTTAGCTTGCAAAATAAATTTCTGCATAAAAATTAATATAAAACATATATTGAAAACTGGAAATCAAGTTAAATTAACAACCATCTGTTCTGAAAGCTTGAAACTATTCACCCCCTCACCCCAAACACTTAAAAAACAATTTTCAAGACGATAGGATTAGAAATTAAGTTTTTGACCTTAATCAAGGTATTTTGTCTCCACTGTTCGAAATATCTGAGAATCTAGATTAATTCTATTGATAAAATTTTGTTTAGAATCTTCTCTAGATAATTTCCAAATAGTTTAACACATGTTGATTGAAAGTTGTAGTTTTTTAAGGAATGAAGAACTGAGAGACTAGACTGTCTGTTAGAATGAAGTAGTTTTGTGTTGTGTGTGCATAGAATGAGATGGTTAAAATTAAGGCAAGTTCCTCCTATAAGAATGCTATTATAGTTTGAAATCTATTCTGATTAAGATTTTTGTAAAAAAGTATTGATGAATGCAGTTGAATGTTTGAGGTGTGTTTTTGATGTATTGAAGGCAAAAATAGCCTCATCTTTCCAATGTTCATCTTTATGCTGCTCAAAAGTATTTTTAATGATGTGATGAGGTAACTACTTACTTCAAAAAGGTATATTGTAGAGGTGGAAAGAGAATTTTGAATGTTTTCCAATTTGAGGTAGACTGAGAATTTAAAAGGAAGTATAAATATTTAAGTTATCCAAAAAGTTTGAAAAAATAATTAAAAAATAATCAGGGGGAATAGGATGTTTTAATTGTGGGGAAGGATTCCTTAATCTAAGATACCCAGAAATAGAAAAAGATGGCTCAAAAAAAAAAATGTTTAAGAATTCTTTCTTAAGCAAAAACATTTTTCCTATCTGATTAGTATGTGTAGATATAGATTGATCAGATAGGAAGAGAAATTCATTTGGGTTGCCCTATTGCAAAAAACTCAAAATGATGTAGAATATTAAATTTTTGTAGTTTATTATGTCTAGCAAAAAACAATGATTGCAGAACTATATTCAAGAATGTCCCAGATAGTGGAATTTATTATTTTAATGAGATACCACGATCGATACTCTCAAAAATTTGTTGCAATCGTTTGATGACATTTAATTTTTTCATGACTTTTTTTTTTTAAGTATGAAAAATGTTATTTGAAGATGAAGTTATGTAAGAAAATGAAGCCAATGAGTCGGGTGTGTTGTTTCAGTACTAGAATATTGGTGCTCTAAATTTGCAAACGTTAAGTGTAAAATTGTAACTACTAAGTATTTTCTGGTTGAAATGAAAAAAAATTTGAAAATAAGCCTTTTCAAGAGTTTTTTTCCCCCTCTACTTTAAATAAAAGTATCATCTGCATAAATTAGGCATTCCTCATGATATCAAATATACTGCGCACGTAAATAGTAAAAACACTAAAAATGTAACCCTGTATTTTCATCGAAAAGGAATTTCTCCATTTAATAAAACAATTCCTGTGATTGATAAATTTTTATATCCACTTTACCATGGTACCTTTGCTTCCCAGTTGTAAAATTTTTTTAGTTAACCTCTCTCTCCATACTAAATCACGCTATATGCTGATAAGATGAAAGTTTAACAAAATTGAAATAATTTTTTGCATTTTTAGCTTTCACAATTTTATGATGTTTTGACAAGATGTTAAAAATATCTTTAAAAGTGATAAAGTCTAAACGATGATGATTCATTCATTTTTCAATAACAGATAAACTCGTTCTTTTAAGTTCTTTTCTTTTAATATTTTATTATTATTATTATTTTTAAATTAAAGTTAATGCTATTGATCTGTATGAGTTGAACGAAGTGTTGCCTCATTTGGTTCAAGAAATGAAAGGATTTCTGCAACGAACCACTCACTCTTTTAGAATGTTGCCAGTGAGCTACTGAGTATTATTAAAAATTTTTAACATCTGTTGAAAGTAGTAGTAAAGGAGAATTTTGATTGGTATACCTTCATTTCTGTAATAGTATTAGGAGTAGTATTTATTGCATCTTTTAGTTCATATAAATTATCGCCAGTTAATTTTTATATTGACGGTGGTATTATATATATCTTAACAGAATATTATATCACCGGCCAATTTTTATATTGTCCGGGGGTATAATATTCTATTGTGATTAATAATTTATTTTGGCTAGTAATGCGTAGGCTTTCTATACGTTTTATTGTTGGGAGCTTAGGTTATCTTTTAAGATTTTAGTGTGTACTTTGGAAATTACTCTGCTCGGTACTGAGAGGACCATGTTGAGATGCAAACTGGAGATTTATGAGAATACCTCGATTATCTTTGAAATGTAGTTCTTCAGGAGAACTAAAATTTGTAAATTTGAATTGAAGGAGAATTCCAATACGTTAACAATAGAGAGTTTTTGCATACCATATTTTGGACGTCCGTTATTTTTTTCTGCCTAGCCCGCATGCTCATAGGAAACATTATTACAGATACGCATGCGCAATTTCCTATGAGCATGCGGGCTTGGCAGAAAAATAACGGACGTCCAAAATACGGTATGCAAAAAACTCTCTAATAACAGACTACTCGAAATGCAGAATCTTCTTGGTCTACTTCGAAGAACAATTACTAATAATAATGCTAAAATTTAACAAGAAATGCGCTAATTGAAGATAAAAAAATTCATAGAAAAAAAAAAAGAAGGAGGGGGGGCGATACCAAGAAAATTTCTTAAACGCAGAGCAACGGAATGAATAAATTTTCAAACAATTTTTTCTTTCTTTTACATCCAAATTACGATGTTTCGTATTTTTGAAAGATAACAGGTTTCACTTTCCTTCACTCCTTATCAGCGGTACAAGAATCTCGCCGATTAGTACGTAACAAAGGAGCTTCTTATTAAACCTAAAGGAGATTTTTTTGTTGACACAAGAGTAGAATAATAATATCCATAGTAGAATTATTTCGATCGATATTTTTTTATATAAAACTTATTATGTCTTTAGAAAGTAATAATAATATTTTGCTCTTTCTAATGCAGCTGGCAAACATTTAGAAAGCTTGGTCTTGATGGCTTAAGGCAAGCACTGCACAAACGCTACTCACTTTGCATTTCCCAGGGGCCGCATGTAACTTGAAGATAAGCCACGGACGCGGAGTAACTGCCGGGACTCGAACCGAAACCTGTGGTACCGTGCGCCACAGCGCTAGCTACTCGTCCATTCAGGCCCGAAAGTAATAGTATTAGAACACACAAAAGGATGTTCTAAATATTGATTTTATTCTGAGTGTATTATACTTTTTCACTCGGAAGTGTTAAAACACTGGTATTTTTATATTATAATTGATAAAATTTTATATATTTGAAAATTGATTTGCTGTATGGATAAAATTGGGTTAATGATAACCTAGTGGTAAAACAATGCATAAATTATTATATATATAATTAAAATAAAAACGTAGAACTTTTTCAGGAGTTTTTTTTTATTTAGATAAAATTCATAGATAACATTGATTAAATTTTATTTTTAAAGACATTTTTTTATTTTACTTCATTATTATGTGCATTCATTGTTGCTTCCTTAACCGTAACCGTTTCATGAACTTAAACGTAAATAAGCAAAAGCATGCTACTGTCAGGTTCCAAATTGCATGTTGTTCAACCAATTGACGATTATAAATCTCAAAATCAAGTCAATTCAAGTAAAGTTACATGCTGTATAACATCATAGAAATCAATTATATAAAATAAATGATTAAAGAAGTAAATTTAAGCATAGCTATAATGAAAGTAAACTAATAAAAGGATAATGGCTTTTCCTTCAATACAGAGAACTCAACTACATTGCAAACAGGGTGCTGTTCGCGCTGTTCGTTTCAATGGTAAAATAATTTTTAAAGCTTAATTATGATATTGTAGGGTTTGGAAATAGTTATTTTTTATTATACTGTTCTATATTTTTTCGAGTTAATATGTATATATTCTACATAATTCTATTTAAATTTGTATAGCTTTATATTCTGGTGATTCATTTTAACCACTAATAAGCAATTAATTTATTATTTTTTGATGTTTAACAGAAAAATACAGTAAGGGTAAAATAACATAAGTTAATATAGTAATATAACATAGTTAATATTACTGAATCATTTTTCAAGATATTTTTGAAAGTAGCCATTTTTGTTATGAGCCTGTTTCACCACATTCCATGATATTTTGTGTATAGTATGAGCAGTAACGTTGTCACCTTCATTTATATCTGTGAAAATCTGGCAGAAATCTTATAAAAACATTGAATAATTATATGAAACAATAAAAATGTTGATAATATTACTGCACATATTTTGTTAAAAACATCATAGAATATGGTTTTGATGTACTGAAATGTAAAAAGAAAATGGTCGTTATTGTCAGCATTTGCTATATAAAAAGGATTGCATAAAATTAATTATGTAATTCTAAATTTACTGGATATCACGCTCTCAGCATATCTTATTTTTTATATTATTCTAGAATAGTTTTATGGCATTGACAACTGATCCTTGATTGTACTGAATTTGTAACTTAAATTCTTTTAACTTTAATTTTAAATTTTTTATCTTACTTTTATTTTTATTTTTTATTTTTCGAGTACCATATATTAAATTTTGAAACTTTATCTTGCATCTTTTACGAACATTGAGCAGCCAATTAAAATAAATATATAAATATAAATTAAGATGAGGAGGTTAAGGGGTCTATCCCCATTGGTACTCCGTAATCAGTACGCCAGTTGCTGAATAATTTTATTGCAACTTATTAAAAATCTATTATATGGTAGTGGTTTGAAGAATAGTATCATATACTATAAAATTTATAGAACTATATCATATAATTTCTTCCAGAATGTTTCTCATTAGTT